>JAREIK010006367.1:0-36252 GCA_029783825.1 Sapria himalayana
TGACACAGGATCTAATAGAGTTTGATATCTCGAACTCAAGGCCTATTATCTTTGGAGAAAGATATTTACCATCACACCAAATCACAACTTGTAATATAAGGACAAATGATATTTAATTGTATTGTAACTACAATATAAGAGAAATCCAAGCCTATAAATAAAAAACAAAAGACTATGAGTAGCTCATTAGGTTAGGTGATTCCATAGAATGAAAATCAATTGAATCTTATCAGACTTCCATGCAGATCCGGGCACGGCTATGGCTCTTTCAAACTTGAGCTTCAATACTACCTTCTTACACTCTTCAAACTTCTAGGCAGCATCTCGATATGTTGGGAAAACTTTTTTAACCTGATTCATGTTCATCATAGAAGTTATGATTAAAGATGAATGAAGTTTGTGAACCAAGCTTATTGATATGATTGGAACTTGCTGAAAGTCCTTCAATGCTTCTTTGTGATTCCCCATGGCAAGATATGCAGCACCTCATCTGTAATAACCCTATAATTTCGGATCAATGTTAGGAGGAAGAAGAAGAAAGTATACACAACAGACTCATGATGCATTATGTGCCTTGGAATAGTAAGGATCACAATTGATAGCCTTGGAAACATCCTCTACTGCACATCATTTTCTTCCAGTTTGGCATGGGCAATTGCATGATTGGCCCAATACACAACATTCTGATCATGTAAATTGATAGATTGTGTGTATAGTTCTATAGCACGAGCAAACCTGTTGGCTGAAAAAAAAGATGACAAACATACTTATCAATGTCAATATTGATCGAAATGACAAATCTAGCTAAGATTAAAATTGATGAGACTATATGATTAGCCATCATAAAAATAAGTGTAAGCAATAGCAACCTTACATATAGATTATATTAGATCTTACTTCTAATGAAATGACAATCAATTTCAATATGCTTATGTTTCGTTATATATCAAATTTGAATGCTTAGTTATTTGATTATCACAGTCAAACATAGAAACTTTATCTATTTGATGCAGTATATGAATATCAAATCTCATATAACAATGATTATGACTAAGCATTCTACCTCTATATTCTCAATTTAAAATCAATATTTATCTCAATTCATTGAGGAATATTTTCTAGGCACCAACATGACTCAGATGGGAACATGTCGCATGAATCTTGGCAGGCATGAGATTCTGTTTTATGAAATTCTCTGATAAATATATGGAATGGAATTATTAAAGTATCATACATCTTCTAATTCATAAAATAACAATAAAATTCAATTTTTATTTACTAGTAATAGTAAAAACCCAATTTTTACTTCCAAAAGATGAACACATGAGCTCAATTAAACTCGAACTCAAATATTAACACCTTGACTCGAGCTCAATTGAACATGAACTCTAGTCGAGCTCAATTGAACTCGAACTCGACTCATATCATTAGCAGTCCTAATTATTAGTATGAACTACTACTACAAATAATAAATTATTATATACTATGTTATATATGGTTGATAATGTTAATAACACAAAAGAAACAAACATATTGATGATGATGATACTGATCCTATTAAAACAATATTCATTAACTAAAAAAATCACTCCATGATTGATATTTATTGATATTCTAAATCAATGAAAAAAATGCATCATGTCATCACCAAATTAACATCATAGATAGAAAAAAAATACCAAATAATTATGATCATAGTTGTTAGAAACTTGTGATACAGAAATGATACAATAATACAACATATATTTTTTTATGAAAATTAATAGGTTTCACAATTTATATCTTATTTTAAAACATATCTTACAATACATTCCAAACATGATATGACATGTGATACTATGATAGAACAATACATAAATTCTCAACTATTTTCTATAATTAAAAAAAATCAATTTAATTTTTCTTGTTAAAGAATTTATTATATTAATTATTCAAATACACAAAAGAATTAAAAAATAATCATAAAAAAATAAGCAAAATAATCTTATACAAAAGGTTGCATTTTTATTATCATATACTATAATTCATACTTTTAATATACATTTATACAAATATATTTTTTAAAATATTTTTTACAACGTGAAAAAACTTATGTTACATGATACGATATAATACATAATACAAAAAATGAAAAATGATATATGATATATTTTATGAGCTAACAACTATGATTATAATGCAGGGAAAAATATATAGACAAGAAAAGCAACATATATACATATATATATATATATTTACAACTTGCATAATATTAGAGAGGAGAATGTAAAGGCTAGTGAATAAAACTAAAAAAAAAGAAAAAAAAGCATCAACGTGAGCAAGCTAGATTGGTTTCTGAAGATAATGAAAGTTGGCTAAGGGAGACTAGAGTGAAGCTAAGAAATAACAACATAAAAGAAATAGCTTAGTTAGTCATCCATAAACATGATTTCTCAAATAAAAAAAATGCATATAAAAGAGAAACACATATGCCACTCTAATTCGATCAGGATTATGGTTGAGTTTCATAGTAACTAATGCCGAAGTAATAAATGTGCCCAAGTGCATTGAGATAGAATTACTAAGAAAAGTCTTCAATAATCAACCTAGCTAAAAGCTATCCTTTTTTTATTATTAAGATAAGGCATTAGCCTTAAATATCCTATGATATCTATATTCATATCTTCGCTTGAATAAGAAAATTTGATATGCCACTTTACCTTTTATCGTTTAAAAAAAGTCATCTCCCCTCATTTTTAACACTGTGGAAGACTAGTCGGACCCCAATGAGATAGAATTCTTAGGGATGCCTTGCTTTCCATGCCATGTGCTTCCTCCAATGCCAGATATGGGGCTGCCCTATATTATACAACCAAGCACATTCTTAAACAAGCTAATTAAGAGAAGTAAAGGTTGCTCGTAGATAAAATTGGTTTAAATGAGAAGGGTGACAATAATTGCATGCAATTCTTGCTAGGGTGCTCATAGATATTAAGATCTCTATGATCTTTAGTAGAATATTTGTTTGTCTATGTTAAGTGGTGTGATGCTGAAAGCTCAATCGATTTATTTTGAACGTAGGACATCCTTAAGAATGCCCTAACTATTTATTTGCAAGGGGGGGAGCAATCGAGAACAAGGATGATAGATGGAACATTGATCCAACGTTTGAGCCTAATGGGATAGAGACGAATAGCTCATTTCTTGAAAGGTTGTTTAACTAGTTGAAATAACACAGAGAGTTGCCCACATATTTATTTCATAGTTGAATGTCAAATGAAAGATGCAAGATGACGAATAAAAAAATATAATTGAAGAGGAACTAGAAGCCTTAAGCACTAGGCCAGACCAATTTTCTTTTCTCTTTGAAAACATAGGTGGAGGAAGGGAAGGATAAAAATTTGTTTACCCGATTAGACTATTCCCATGTTACAAAATCTTCTTCTTCAAATGAGCCTTAAAGGGAACTTAGAATACTTCGTCTATTGTATTTTGTCACACACACACACACACACACACACACACACACACACACACACACACACACACACATATATATATATATATATATATATATATATACCTATGGGCTGGCTAGCCTTTTGTTTTGAAGAATAACAGCTTAGTTAGGATAACGAAGACAAAGCCTTCCAACATAAGTTATTAAATCATTATTCGATATTACCATCAACAACAAAGTGTGGCTTCTCGCCTCAGGGCCCCTAGTGCTCTTTTAATTAATTGGCTTTATATATAGTATCTCAACATATATAAGAGAACGTCTGATCAAAAACATATCTATAAAGCCTTTGTATATATGCTATCATTAAATGTGAATACTATTTTAAGAAGAATACTAAAATAGCTCTACAATGCAAACTCGCCACCTAAGGACCAAGTCCATCACATCATACCACCATCCTCGAATCTATATTATGAAATAACTATTTATAACTAGAATGAATTTATTATTGTGATTACAATTATTTGGCTATTTTAGGTTGATTTCCAATGAATAAGAGTTGGTGAGAGAAGTTATGATGAAAAATACTATGGGGGATCAAGATCATTTAACAATGTCATTATTATGCAAAATCAATACCCTTTTTATATTGTCCAAAGCCATGGAAAATCAAAACTCTTATCAATGTGTACAATTAGTCGAGGTAATCTTCTTCACGATACACCCACGGAATTATCATATTATTTCAGCAACATAAATAACTAAAGTAAAAATATTTGAGATTATTAGAGTGGCATTATCTAGTAAATAACACTTCAAATCACATGATAGATTTCACTCAAAATACAAACATAATTAATTGTCATCAAAACTAATATGATTGTGCTTTAACTCCTTGTTGATTTTTATCTAGTGAAAACCTTCTACTAGATAAAACATTCAAATAGTAATGGATGTAACAAAGTTCAATTGGATAACTTTCAAACAAGATCAAAGCCACGTTAATGGTAATTCACATATTGTGGTTATTTAAAGCATCTACTCCTTGAATTGGAGCATGAAAAATGTCAGCACCAGACAATGATATCCATGTGGTTCCTATTCACGTTGGGTAATTACGTAACATAGAATCAACTATGGATAGCATTAGGGATGATGACAAACCCTACGGACTTGGGCCTCATACTTTCAAGAAGGTAGACATCAAATACACAAGGTCTAGTTTTAGAATAGCATTAGCTAAAAAACAAATTCAATCAACAGAAATGATAATAAATTGTTAGAAGAATATGGAAAACTATATAAATACTATAATAACTATTTAAAATAAAAAAGGAAAAATTATTAAAATGTAGAGAGATGTTTTATCACTAATTTTCTTTAGGCGATTTTACTGAAATAGGATGAATGCTTTTATTAAAATGCAACTTTCGATTAGAACCTAGCTTTTTTATTAGGGCGAAATGACAAATTTGATGATTTTAATTATTAATTTATCTTTGTTTAAATTTTTTTTCTTAAATTTGTTAAAGGTGTGATTCGTTATTTTATAAGGTATGAATATTAAAATGAGATTTTTTAATTTTCTTTGAGAAATCCATAATTAGTTTTTCTAAAGTATATTAGAAATCCATGAATTAATGAAAATAAAATAAATTCTATTTTGGTGCACTATTTAAAGCTAAATTAAAGCATTTATATATATATATATATATATATGTAGTGTGTGTGTGGGTGTGTGTGAGTGTGTGTGTGTGTGTAGGTGGGTGGGTGTGGTGTGTGTATGTATGTATGTATGTATATGTATGCATAAGCATATATATATACATATAAATATATGCATCTATAAATAAATATATATAAACAAGTATATATACACACACACATACATATAAACTTGTACATATAGATTTCTATATATATGTTATAAAAATCGTTTTTTATATAGTTTATGTAGGCCTATATATATATAATTATTATTATTATATAACATCTATATATACAAATGTATATATTAATATATGGTGATATATATAATAGTATAATTAATATATACATATACATATAACTTATGTTTTATATATATGTAACATATGCTTATATATATAATGTGTGTGTGTGTGTGTGTGTAATGTGTATATATATATATTAATGAATATATACATATGTATATATATAAGCTTATATATAACATATGTTATAAATATTTATTTATATATAAATCATATGCATTAGATTTATCAAATTCAAAGACCATAACAAGAATTTTTGTATGTTCACTTTTTTAAAGCTTCATTGAGACTTGCAATCACTTAAGGTTTACCATCATCTTCTTATCTCACTTCAATGTTTATAGTGATTCAATTTTTTTGGCTTTTTCTTTTACCTTAGCCACTTGAATCCTAAATATCCATAGTTTATAAGAGTTTAAAACATGTTTGTTTTTTTATGGTGATATGTTTGGTATGTTTTAGACCATTATTTGAGCTTAGAAGAGGTTGAAAGTACAATCAAAACTATAAAGCATTAAAATCATTATAAAAATGAAGTTTTAAGTACTTGCATAAATTCGTTAAATATCACAAACCTAGTTTATACAATAAGCCGAAGGGATTACTCATTGAATATATCTTGTCCTATGAAATTCAAAGGACTTACGAACTTTTAGAGTTTGCATCTATAGGAAGATAACTTTCAGTTATTGGAGTTGATATAACTTGCCTAGGCAAAAGGCTATGACAGTTATTGGAGTTGAGAAATTTTTAATTTATACTAAATACTAAAAGAAATCCAATTACCTAATCCTCCCTCTATTTTTTGAGCTTTAGATTTTTCTTTTAGTCAATTGATTGTCAATAAGAATTATAATAGTATTATAAAATAAAAGAAAAAACTGGTATTGCTATTTTTTTTCATTTATTGGATTTGAGTTTCTGTTCATGAATAATGTTTTTGTGTTTTTGTTCGTAAGCTTTTTCTTCTCTCTTTCTTGTATGCTTCTTTTTGTTTTCATAATGATTTGTTTGTGTAAAAATATATCCTTCTCTTTATAAGTCCTCATTTGTGCTTCTATTCATTTTTGCCTTCTAATATTCTTTTTTAATATGTCTTTGTACTTTGTAATAATATCAATAGTATTTTATTTTTCTCTATAACTCATTTTTGAAAATATTTCTAAAATTACTCCTTTTGTTTTAATTATATCCAGGCATCACACACACACACACACACACACACACTCATGTGTATATATGTGTGTGTGTTTGAGTGTGCGAGGTGCGTGTGTGTGCGTGTGTGTGCATTAATATGTGCACACACATTTATTTACTATATAGTATCATACAAACATACATATGTATGATATTTATATATAAAATATATTTACATATATCTAACACACACACACACACACACACACACACACACACACACACACACACATATATATATATATATATATATCAAACATACACATATGTATGTATTTATTTATTTATGTATTTATACAAACATACACATATACACAACCATATATATACATTATATAAAATATATATGTGTATATATATATATATTATACATACATACATACATACATACATATATATATATTATTTAAAAGATATATAGCTTAACAAATATCATTCTCTTAGATTTTCCTTTAAATGATCTTTAAGCCACTACAAGCTAGCTTTAATCTATATGTAATAATTTCATTTTTACACAAAAAATATTCAAATAAAGTTAATTTTTTAAATAAAATAAATAGTACTAAAATATGATTTTATTAATATATATATATATATATATATATATATATTAAAAATACATAAAATTAAACAGTAAAAGAACAAATATTACACGAAATTTGTTTGAAATCAATAAACCCTAAATATTTAAATAGTACAAGAACAAAGATTGCACTGAAATTTTTTATTTCATTAATGGTGTAGAGTTAAAATAATTTAGGTGAAATGAAAATAGAAGCTAAAATAAGAAAAAGTGGGGGAAAATAAAAAAAATAATACCCGAATATTCTATAAAAACAAAAACTACTAGTAGTAATAAAATTGAGAGAGAAGGAGATATGTATATAGCATTCGAAGGAGAAGAACAATGAAATTATTACCTGGTAATGAAGATAAGATAGATTTCTAGGTTGTTCCCTTGTGTTTCGGCTCTACTTCATCATTTGAGAGAAAATTTTTTAGCATTTTTTTTATGAAACCTTATTTATATACTTTACTGTTATAAAAGAACAAAAAAAATAACACTAAAATAAATTTATAAAAAATAAATAATTTAAATAAAATAATAGAAATAGATTTTTATTTAACCATAAATGATATTATTTAATAAATAAATAAAATAAAATTATATAATAATAAAGTATTCACACACACACACATATTTATATATTATATGGTTATAAATTTATAAGAATTCAATTTATTTTTTATTAATATAATATGAAATAATTATAAAAGCATATAATTTGAATCTTATAATCATTATAAATTTTAATGATTGAAGTGTTTATTTAATAACCACACTGTAATATTAATTTTTAAAGTCATCAAATTTTTTTGATATAATTAAAACATCAATATATTCATATTAAAATGACAACTTTTTTTAAAAAATTTTATGAAAAATTAATATTTTTTTATAATTCAAAAATTTCTAATCTTTTAGTCATTATTTTTTAAAAATTCCTATAATCATAAAAATATTATTTTATACTTTTAATTTTATAAATATTTACTTGTTTATTCGTTTATTCATATATTTTTATAATTTTTTTAATCAAACAATTGTTTATTTTAGTTTTTATTAGTTAAAATTTTATTTATTTTTATTTATTAATTAAAATATTTTATAAATATTATAATTATATAATAAAATATATAATGTTTTGTAAAACAAATATTTAAATATCATAAATAAATATATCAGATAAAATTAAGTATAATATTTTAATTAAATTATAATCCAAAAATAGTTATATTAGACATATTTAATATAAATTTTTATTCGTATTTATATATTTATTAATTTTTTTTATAATATCATATTTTAATTATTATATGAGAAGATTGTGTCATTCAAGGATTGCTCATCAATAGACCATGCCATACCTTTAATATAAAAAAGTATATAAAATATTAAAATAAATAATGCATAAAAAATATCATTAAAGATTAGCTACGAAAATTATAACCCAAATAGCTATGGAAAATTCCCTAGCTAAATGCATATATTTTGATAAAATAAATATTAAAAGAATTATCGATTCTAATTGTATAAAAACTAATAAAAAAATAAATTTAGATAATTATTTAGTGACGGGTTTAAATTAGATAGGAAAATTCCGTCGCTAAATCCATCGCTAAAATTAGCTAGAAAAATTTCGTAGCTAAATCCGTCGCTAAATCAAGGATTTAATTAGCGAGGGAAAATCCATCGCTAAATCAAATCAAGAATTTATTTTGTAAAAGAAAATCCATCGATAAATCCGTCGCTAGAACCATCGCTAAATCAAAGATTTATTTAGCAAGGGAAAATCATTGCTAAATCTGTCACTAAATCGAGGATTTAATTAGCAAGAGAAAATTCATCGTTAAATCCATCACTAAATCAAGGATTTAATTAGAAGGGAAAATCCGTTGCTAAATCCATCGCTAAATCGAGAATTTAATTAGCAAGAGAAAATTCATCGCTAAATCCATCGCTAAATTGATGATTTAATTAGCAAGGAAAAATCTCTAAATCCATCGCTAAATAAAGGATTTAATTAGCAAGGGAAAATTCATCGCTAAATCCATTGCTAAATCGAGAATTTAATTAGCAAGGGAAAATTTGTCGCTAAATCAGTCACTAAATTGAGAATTTAATTAGCAAGGAAAAATCCGTCGCTAAATTTGTCGCTAAATCAAGGATTTAATTAGAAAGGAAAAATCTATCGCTAAATCCTTTGCTAAATCCCCCGCTTTTCTCGAGCAGAATTTACAAAAATCTTTCGTCGCTATATCCCCCACTTTTCTTGAACTGAATTTACGAAAAAATTTTAGTCGCTAATTCGTTGCTATTTCTTTTTCAAAGAAATTCATAAATCTCTTGCTATTCCCTAGATAATCTATCGCAATTTAGTTAGGGATTGATCCCTAGCTAAAATTCCCTGGCTAAAATGATTTTTTCTTGTAGTGAACAATGCATAAAGTATAATCTATCCATGCATTGACGTTGCTTTTTCTTCCTCAGCACCTCCGAGCTCCATATTTCTACTGTGACAAAGCTGTTCGAGTCGTGGTGCGTCATGTCTAGTAAAAAATCCTTCACTTATACAAACTTCGTATGGGGAACAATGAGATACCATATTTGTACGAAATTTAAACCAACGAATAAAATCAAATAAAAAAAGTTATGTTTTGATAAATATATAATATTGCAGTATATATGTACATATATACTTAGTATATATGTACATATAATACTGTAGTATTATATGTACAAATACTACAGTAATATATGTGCGTATATCTGTAAGTATATACATCATTTGCTGTTGCTGTTGCTGCTGCCATCGTTGCTACTACTACTACTGCTGTCGCCACCACTGCTACTGCTACTCTTGCTGTTGCTGCTACCACTACCACTATTGTTGCCGCTGCCATCACTACGGCCATTGCCACCACCACTACTACAGATGTAGTTCCACAACTGCCACTACTGCTGTCGCTGCCACTACTGTCGTGGCTACCGCTGGTGCCGCCACTATTATTGCCACTGCTGCTGCCGCCACTGCTATTGCCGCCGCCGCCATTACTATTGCTGCTACCACTACTGCTGGAACTACCGCCGTTGCTGCTACCGCTACTGCTGCTGCTGCTACTCCAACTGCTACCATTGCTGCTGCTTATAATAAAAGTGGGGCAGGCAATGATGCTCGACTGAACTTCCGTGCTAACCACTCATTTTGAGATTGAATGAGTTTTTGATGAGGCGGCGAGCTACATCTCGCCAAACAGGACCTAATATTCCTCTTGGCACTCGTGGCTTGTAAAAATCAGGTAATGATACATTTTTCCTTCCGATTGAATACATTTTTGTGATGTAGTAAAATTACACGACACTACACGTGCATCATCATCATCATCCTAAGACCAAGTACAATTATAACAAATCATTGCAGAACCTACAACGAAAAAAACTTATTTCCTCATACTTACTCTTTGTTCCATGTGATAATTACATATCTACACAATTACTAAGATATTTAAGGTCAACCATTGTCTGCCTGGCTGGCAGGGATAGAAATATCTTCATGCCATAGCTTTGGAAAAGGTCTAATATCCATGACTTTTATGACCTGCATCAGCAAGCAATGCACGATGATGACCAGACTAGCCCGAGAAATTATATATTCAAACGTGTGTGTGTGTGTGTGTGTGAATGGGAGTGTCTGTATGACAATATATACATGTCTACAAAAAAATATATGCACCCACTGCTGTACATACTTGGTATATACCTATGTATATACTCAGTATATATGTACGTATACTAAATATATTTATAACATATATACTCGGTTTATGTACATATGCGTGCATATCATGCACCACATGACTCTGAAAAGAAAGATAAGCACACCACAAAAGCTAGCAACATGAAGCCCAATATTACACAGCTAGAACATCCAACTCTATATGGTAAGTAGAAACCTAGTATCATTAACAAATTGCACATGCTTCAGACTTTACGAAAACTAAAGTCAATAAAAAATAAAAAAAAGTTGTCTTGGTGAAAATCAAAATAGTACTTGCCCAGAAAAACAGTATTTTTATCTTGCAAAAACAAAAAAAAACAACACGTGCCAAAACAAAATAATACAATCTTAAATGACCTTGATCTAATTCAATAACACATGCTTTCTACCTTATAAATCTAACATGCTCTCGAAGATAAATTTTCATCATTTTTTCTTCTTCTGTGTGGCATTGTACTTGGTCTATTTTACAGGTTTGGCTTCATTAGAATTGATGTACCTAAATGCATATATTTTAATTATTGAACACGATATCAAAGTGGGGGAAATAAAAGTGATAATGTCGCTATCACCACTATCATTTCAGCTAACATGTTGGAGACTGCCCCAAGACACCTGATGTTATTGTTTAAAGAACAAAAGTAAAAGTGTTTGTGAGCATGCCATCAATATAAGCACTACTCTACCTAGACTAGATACAAGTGAAATAAAAATACAAAAATTAAAATAGTGCAATAAATATAATGAATATTATATATATTCATCACCTCAAACTTCAAAGAAACAAAAAATTAAGATACTCTAGATAGTTCTCATGAAATCTTTGCCAACAATTATGATGAGAATGGTTATTGCCTAGCCCAGCACGTGCCCAACCCAGAATAGTCTGGGTCTGAAATAGGAGAGCTAGGAATGCCCTCGTCAGGGCCTGGCCATGGCACCTGGTCCATCTCACAAGGGCCCAGGGTCCTAGACCCTGGACTCCTGTGGGCCATGTCCTCCTGGATAGTGTATGCAGGTGGCAAGTGCTGAGCATGGTGGTAGCATTATATCAATATATTACACATAACATAGATGTGTTAATTTCTATGTGTATATATATATAAACATAATATAATTATTATGTATTACAATATGCAAAATACATACATATCTACATAATGTATATAGAAATGTACATACAATGTGTATATACACTCATATTGAATATATATATATTATATACAAATTGTATATAATAGAAATTATTGTGTATATTCATGTCTACATAATGTAAATACAAAATATATACATACATATCTAGTATATAGAAAATTTAAAATTATGTATTAAAAAATTAAATAACATTAAAAAAAACTCTTAAATTTATAAATATAATTAATACTTATAAATAAAATATGGTAACATAATCTTTTAAAATAAAACAAAAACATAAAAAATATTACAGATCATTAAGTCATAAAATGATAAAAATTATAAGATCATTTTCAATCTAACTGTTATGATCTGTACAACTTTAAATTTTATCATATACATTATCATTTTGTATTTTGTTGTAATGTAAGAATTTGATTCTGAATACTCATCTATGTATTATCTTAATCTTCCTATCATAACAAATTTTCAATAATATTGATTGCAATTTGATTTTCCTATCTAAAATAATATTTACAATCATAATTACGATAGACTTTAATAGACACTAAACATAGTAAAGATCTGCAAATCACGAGACATTTTAGATTTCATGAAAAATAGTTTATATAATTTTTACAAACTCATTGCATCTAGATTCTTCATATCCTCTAAAAAATGTAGAACAATAATTGATGTCTAAGTAGTTTAACAGGTATAAAGACTCATATTCGACATACCAACATATCACTTACCTCTAAACTTATTTGGATTAATAAGTTATCATCTTCAGATACTTCATAATCATAATTTCATTAAAACAAAAATACATTTAATCTTGGTATTAAAATAAATTTTTAATTAATTTTACTTTTTTATATTTATAGCGGATTAATCCCTAATCTAAATGTAAAAAGTTTTTATAGTTATACATATAGTAAGATACAATTATTTATTTATATGCTATTATACATATAGTATATATAGTTATAAATAGTTATATATAGTTAAACATATAGTTAGATATGATATATTCATACAAGTAGTTATATGTATTTGTACATAAATATATACAAAGTTATAAACAAATATATTCATTTACATATATGTATACATAATTACAAATATAATATATTTAATTATATAGAATTTATAAAGTTATAGAATATTTATATATTAGGTATACACATATAGTTTAGCAACAGATATAACAGATGAAGAGTTTTAGATTACTACAACCTTGCAAAATTTTGATTTAATGCAAACCATGCTAAATTCTACTTCACTAAAAACTCTTGCCATGATTTTGCAAACCTTAATGTCATAAATATATATACGTAATATATATGTACATATATACTACAGTATATATGTACATATACATATATAGTAGTATATATGTATACACTAGTATATATATATGTATATGTACATATATTCTGGTATATATGTACAAGTATTTATATGTACATATATACTCCGTAAATGTACATATACACTGTAGTGTATATGTACATATATATGTGTATACATTACACTATAGTATATATGTACATGTATGTACATTTACACTGTAGTGTATATATACAAGTATGTACATATATACACTGGTAAATACTTATACATATATGCCTGTATATATGTATATGTACATATAATATGTACATATACACTGTAGTGTACATGTACATATAATATATGCACATGTGCACTGTACTGCACATGTACATATACTTAATCAAGTTCAATGTGTAAAATAACTTGGATACTCAATGAATGTTTTCATGCAGATATCAAGTGAATAACAAAGCACAAACTAGATGATAAACAATATTAAATAGAAATGCATAATAGTCTATAGAAGTTCATAAATCAGTCATGAAAGAAACATAATAGCGAACCTAATATGATTACAAGTTTAAATTTTATGAACATTTTTTTCAGCATTAATTAGTTTAATAAGGAAAAAGAAATTAGTATGTGATGACTATCATTCAAATCATACATGATTTGTGAGGCTAGTTTGCATTAATCCATAGATCCAATACCTCATTTTAAGTGACAGAAAACGCATGAGAATTATATGATTCATTACTAACTAATGTAACTTTCCATGAGTGTACCCAATGAATTGAGGGTGTAAATTGTTAAACAAATTAGTGCTTATATACTCTCATTATTATAGGAACATGGGATATGATTACAAATTTCAAATTTATAAATATTTTATCAGCATTCATTAGTTTTACATGGAAAAATAAAGTAATACATGATAGCTTTCATCCAAATCATACCAGATTTCTGATGTTGTTTTGCATTGATCCATAGCTCGAAGTAATTATAAGTAGTAATACATGGATGTATACAAAGTTATAAACAATAAATAGATTTACATATATGTCTACATAGTTACAAATATAGTTATATTTAATTATATAGAGTGTTATATAGTTATACACATATAGTTAAACATAATGGTGTATGTTATACATGTAATAATAATATAGTTACATGTGGTTATACATATAGTTACACGTGTGGTTGTACTTATATTTATACATGTAGGTATATATATCTTTTCACTATAATTTTATATATTTATACATATAGTTATGTATAGGTTTAGATATAGTAAAATACATTTTTATATACTAATATAAACAAATGTGTATTTAATATAAGTTATACATTATATATTTAAATATAGTTATGTATAAGCTTTTATAGTTATACATATAATAAGGTCTAATTATTTATAGTTTAGTTATATGTGGTTATACTATAGTTACATATATAATTATACTTAGATTTATACATGTAGGTATATATATTGTTTTCTTATAATTTTATATAGTGTATACATTAGTTATCTGATAGTTATATATATGGTAAAATAGAATTTTATATACGAATATATAAAAATTGTATATTAATATATGTTGTTAATTAGATTTTAAATATAGTTATTTATAATTTTATAGTTATACAATAGTCAAGGATAATTATTTATAGTTATATGTTCTTATACCTTTGAATCCATGGCAAAAGAAAAAAACAGAAAACAAACAAGCTCAGCTTACAATAGATCAGAGCAAAAGTAATGTGGTATTGAATTTTATGCGTGCATATATAAATATAAATATAATTTGAATCTCCCTAGAAATAGATGATGTCCATCCACATAATAGAACAAAATTCAGGCAAGTAGGCAAAGATTAGATCCACTGTCCGGATAATCAACAAAGTTTGTCTCATCCTGCTAAAATTATTTATGACTTGTTGTCAATTAATTGAAGCCATCAAGACCCTCATAGAGGCCCTCGCCAGAGGTACATAGGTGCTCTAAATGTAATCAATGCCATTGGCGACGAGAGTGAATTTCAAGATTGTCAGTATTTTAGCTGCATTCATCGTATTAGGGAAGATCTTGCTTATTGGCACACACCATCAAACTACATCTCAAGCTTTTTCCTCGTTTAGCATCCTATGCAACTCATCTCTGGCTTCAACACACATCTGTGATTATTATCCACCACAAATATGAGACCTTAGGTATTTTAGAAGTCAATCCCTCCAGAAAGGGCGAATATTGTCTTGTCCCCCAACATCCCACATAGTGAAATTGATGGTTTTTGTTTTCAACAGTCTCTACATTGAAGACTATAGTAGGAATTGTGGTGATAATTTCACAAGCTTCAACTATATAGAAATGGGTTGTATTACGACAGCATCAATACCTTGCATCAAAATCCTCATCTCCTTGTTGGCAACAGCCTGCTGAACAGCTTTGTGAACGTCAACCCCATTTCTTCCACTAAATCCCAATTCAATTTGTCATATGACAGTAAAGAGATCTGATGAGAGAAAGAAACAGAATCAATAGACCTCAAGAGATGGTCACCAAAGAGGGAGGTCAATCTCTATAGTTCTTATACCTATAGTATATATAATAAAAAATAAAGTTATATATACTTAAACATAAAATTATATATAGATATATTCATACAAGTAGTTATAGTAGTTATACTTAAATATATACAAAGTTATAAATAAATATATAGATTTAATTATATGAATACATATATGTATACATAGATACAAATATAATTATATTTAATTATATAGAGTATTACATAGTTATACAATATTTATATATAGTTATACACATATAGTTATAAATATGTATTTAGTTAAAGATATAGTTATATATAACATTTTTATAGTTATACATATAGTAAAATACAATTATATATTATTATATATTATTATACATATGATATATTTTGTTAAAAATATAGTTATATAGAATTACACATATAGTTATAAAATATTATATAGTTAAAAAAATTGTTATATATAGTTATTAATATAGTTATAAAAATAGTTTACATAGTTACTAAGATAGTTAATATAATTATAAAGAGTGTTATGATAAACTATACAATATTTATAAATAGTTAGAATATACTATTATAACAACACACTCTCAAATGCCCAATTGAATTACACCACCATAGAGAAAGAACTTGTAATCAACAATCTTTTCTCCTGGCAAGTTAATATCATAATTAGTGGAACTAAAGTCATGCAATATGCTAATATTCTATAATCAAATATCTCATAGAAAAGAAAGATGTCATGCCTAGGAAAAGAAAGATAAAATTTGAAAATAGCTTATCAAGGCTAGAAAAGAAGATAAAAGAGTTGTTGAAGAAGATATTAGATAGATTTTTTTTGAACAAATTAATGTACCGAATGTATATGTAACTTCATGGTATGTAGTATTGAATGAACATTATTATTGCAAGTAGTACTGTGATCAAATTTTGAGGCAAAGTGATATAGATGAGGAGATTAGTAGTATTTTGCCATAATATCACTCTTTTGCTCCTGCTCTCATGAATTTGTAAGAACATGTGATATTTATGTGCTCAAGTATTTTTCTTCTCAAAAATTAATAGTGATAGTTACATATATATATATATGGAATAAAAATATATGTGCATATACACTACCTCACACACACACACATTTATACATCCATATACATACTATACATTATATATCAGCATGCGCATTTTTTTGTACTTTTTATATATTCGCACATGTATCTACATTTTCAAAGTAGTGTGTATATACCTGTATGCAGCATATACTACTGTACACCCACACAAACACCACATATACCTATATACGTAATGTATTTTTAAAGTTACACATGAAACTATTATATATATCTGTGTGTGTGTGTGTTGTGTGTAAATGTATTTAAATTTTTTTGATTTTGAAAATTTATTAAAATAAAATATATATATTATACACAATTTATAAAATATTGTAATTCTTTATATTTAAAACAAAATGTGTGTGTGTGTGCGTGTGTGTGTATGCGTCCGTGATGTGAGTGTGTGTATGCGTGCCGTGCGTGAGTGTGTATGCATGTGTGTATGTGTGTATGCGTGTATGTGTGTGAAGAATATTCAGGTGTAAAATTAAATTATGAATTAAATATATGAGCTTCTATTTTATTTAAATAGTTGTTTTTTTAATATTTATATAAAATAACTAATCATTATACTCATATAAAGAAGTTGGCATTATTTGTAAATTATTTTGTTTTTACAATTATGTTAAAAATGAAAATATAGTTTCATAAATAGATAATATTGTTTTTGTTTTTCTATATGATTTTTTATTAAAATTTTAATGTCTATGATAAATTTATACCTTTATTTATTGTTTATTACTAAATTTTTAGAAACTTTAATATTCAAACAAATATAATGCAGTGCATAAATACATGCCTTTAATGTTTTTTAAAATCAATTATTTCTTTAATTATGTTCAAACAAAACAGATTACCATATAAATATATGAGTAAATTTTTTTACAAGTAATTATTTTATTTTATTTTATTCAGAATATATAAATGACCATATAAATTTATGAATTTGTTTTTTTTAAAAAATTATTTAAAAATTTTTTCTTTAAATTGAATACATGACAATGATTTTTTTTTGTAATTAATAGATACATTTCAAACATTGTTTATTTATAATAAATATAACATATTGCATATTATGAGGTGCAAATTTTATTTTGTAAATAAATTTATTTTTAAAGTTTTATCTTTGTAAATTGAAACTACATCACATAAATATATTTGAAATTTTTATAATATTTATTACAGAAACATATTGTTATTTGTTTTGAAATTTACAACATGAATTTTAACAAATGAATATTTTACTTGAAATCAATTTTAGTTAAATGATATTAAGTGAAACAAAAATACAAACCCTAAACACATTAAATAATAATGATTTATACAAACTAAAAAATACAATAAAAATACATTTAAGGTTGAAAAAATTAAATTTAAGTTCCTAAAATATATGGGAAAATGATAAAGATTTATACAATATCCAAATAAAGCATGCAATGGGAATGATAAAGATTTATACAATATCCAAATAAAGCATGTATGAATAAGATGAATGGTATCAATGGATATTAAGTTTCTAAAGAATGTAGTTATACATGTTGTAGATGTAGTTATATATAGTTTTTCATGTAATTATATATTTAGACATAAGGCTATGCATAGCTATCGATGTAGATAAATACATTTATATATAGTTATATGTTGATATACATATTGTTAAATGCATTTATATATAGTTATATATTTATATATATATGTATATTAAATATATGTTGTTATTTTTATATATAGGTATGTTTATGTTTACTATTTTTATAGTTATAGATATAGTAAAATACACTTATATATTTATGTGTTATTACTCTTGGAATTATCATATTTACATAATTTATTATTTAAAAATTAAATATTTGTTATATACACACTGCTCACCACAAACACCAACACCCATGTTGTGATTAACATCGAAAATAACAAGATTGTCAAGTGGACAAAAACATGGAAATCAAGTCAGCATACCAACTGTGCACCATCAACTTCCATACAATGAGAACACATTATATCACACATGCATGAAGTATGTATATGAATAAATTTATATAAGCAATCCAAGCATACCATGGTGATTAATGAAGAAGAATTTTGAAATAAAAAATAACAGAATCAAAACACACTCTTGCATTAAGATAATCGATGAAGAATTAGGGTAGAAAACGTACCTCAAATCAAAAAGAAATTCTCACTTACTCTTTGATTAGGTTTTTATGAATCAGTGTCGAGAGATAGAGGTGACTATGGAGGACTTAGGCACTTATTAGAGTTGTCTCTCGAGTCTCGACAAAAAGTGACTAAATTACCAAAATATTTAAATTTTTCATTATATAAACATTAAATAAACAATAAATATATAAAATACATAAAGACTCATTTTTTTTATTTATTATCAAAATATTTTCAAAAATTCATGTGTGTGTAGCAAAGGTAACATCGAGAAACAAACACCTTACATCTTTTTTATTATAAAATTAATTAAACAATAAATATATAAACAATTTCAAAAAATATATGTTTAGCCTTATAACAAAAAAATCAAATAGCTACAAAATTTACAAAACTTCATATAAAAAGAGCATACATGAAAAGATGATTTGGCTCATTCTAGACACTTTCCTAAGAGTTATAAATACTCATTAATGTTAAAAAATATATAAATATATATATTTAATGGTTGATGACAGTTTTAGAATTGATTTAATTTTTATAAACATAATAATACAATAATTTACAGGCATAAAATGTCATATTATTTGATATCATTTATAATTATTTAAAATTCTAAAAAATTACTTAAAGAGAGAAGATATTAAAAAAATGTTAATTTTATTATTTAATAAAGACTTAATTAATAGCTAATAGTAAAAATATTACTCAATTGTTTAATTCTTATAAATTTTAGTAGGGGCAAACATCTATGTATTTATTTTTAAATAGTAATTTATTTTCTTTTTAATTTAATGAAAAAAATTTAAATTTTATTATATTTCAAGATTTTAAATTTTGTATTAAGTATTTTTTAAAAATTTTTCTATAATCATAATATTTTTATACTTATAATAATATTACTATTTACTAGTTTATTCACCAATTCAGATATTTTTTAAAATATTTTCTATTTAATCATACATGAATTATTTTACCTATATATTAGTAGAAATTTTAATGTATGTTCATTTAATTTTTTAAATATCTTTAAAAATAATTATAATTATAGAATAAATTATTTAATATTACTTTAATACAAATTATTAAGTTCTTAATTAAAAATTTTAGAAAAGTTATTTGTTTAATTTTTTTAAAAAATTTATAATCATAAAAATAGTTATTTTAGTGCATATTTATATACTTTTTTTGTATTTTTATATTTTTTTAAATTATTTAATTATAATGTCATTTTATAATTTTACGAGAAGAATGTTTCTTTCACGGATCGCTCATTTATAGACCATAACATACATTTAATGAACAAAATTAAATAAAATATTAAAATAAATAATAAATTAAAAAATAAATAATTAAAGATTGGTTAAGGAAATTCCGTCACTAAATCCATCATTATATTCTAGATGTAATTAGCTAGAGAAGTTCCGTCGCTAAATCCATCGCTATATTGTAATTTTTAATAGCTAGAGAAGTTTCATCGCTAAATCCATTGCTATTTTTCTGGATTAAATTAGCTACGGAAATTCGTCGCTAAATTTGTCACAATATTTCGGATGAAATTAGCTAGGGAAATTATGTCGCTAATTCTGCCACTATATTCTTGATTTTATTAGCTAGGAAATTCCATTGCTAAATCCATTGCTAAATTTGTTGCTAAATTTCCTATTTTTCTTTGTGAGGAATTTAAGTCGCTATTCCATCGCCAATCCATCGCTAATCCATTGTAAAATTTCATTTCAATGTAAAATTAGAAATCCTTGCTATTCCCTAGCTAATCCCTGACAATTTAGTTAGGGATTGATCCATGGCTAAATTTTTCTAACTAAATGAACATTTTCTTGTAGTCGTATTTCTGTTAGTCTATCATTTGATTGTATTTTTATCAATCTATTTGTGTGTCTATGTTTCTGTCTATCTGTCTGTCTATCTATCTATCGATCTATCCATATTTGTATCTATATATCTACATATCTACCTATTTGTTTATTTTTAGTCTATATGTCTTAAGTCTATCTAATTATTTATCTAAATCTCTATCTATCTATCTATCTATCTATCTATATATCAACCTATATATCTATCTATCTGTCAATCTATCTATTTGTCTATCAGTCAATTTGTCTATCTATCAATATTTTTATATATCTATCTATCTATCATTTTATATGTCTATTTATCTTTTATTATGCCTATCTATCTATTTATTTATCTATCTTTTTTAAAGGTTTTTATCATTTATTAAAGAAAACATACCCCTCACTTGTAGGCGGAGGAAAACATTTACAACCTAAGAAAGCTATTTATAAGACATTCCATTTACAGGGCAATTCCCTAGCCTGAAATACAGAGAATTATCCTTATTTAAGATTAACTGTGACGGAAGCCGCTCTCTTTGTGATTCTTCATTATTATATAACAGTGAACAGCATGTAGACTTTCCACACCAGCAGGTATATTCATCTCAGCAACGGGAGGACTCATGGCAGCAACAGAGTGCTCTCTACATGGGTATATTCACTGTGTAAATTTTTGTTCTCCCCTGGCAACAACAGAATTCGCATATGGCAGCAATAGACAGCAGCAGACTTTCCCCAGCTTCTTCTTTATTCTCCCATCATCCTAATTTTTGATTAGGCAGGTTTTTCATGATATGTACTCTTTATTTGATATTGTCTCTACCTCTATGTGGAGGCAGTTTTAGCAGCAGCACTGAAGGCTCTTTTCTTCAAGGCAGCAGCAGCAGCAGCACTGGAGGCTCTTTAGCAGCAGCAACAACACTGGAGGCAGTTTTAGTCAGCATATGGGGTAGTGCTGCCCATGTGGTCGGACCTCTATCTCTCCTCTTCCCCGTGCGTCTGGCTCTTTTCTTCAAAAGTTCCAGCCTTCCTTCCTCATTTATACACTGCTGATCCTGTAACAAAACCAAAGAGAAAACAAAAAAACGACCGTGCCTACCAGATCTTGACACCCTATTACCCTTATTCTTGATTAAACTTATACAACATAAGACTAAAGCTCCACAGAATTGTCGATTTCTCCTCTTTAACATTATGCAAGGAAAAGACAGAATACATATTGTCTTGCAAGAAAAGTCAAAGTACATCCTTTCTAAAGAGAATATCGAATTCTGCCGAAATGCAGAATTAGCACATATTTTGGATATGCAGAATTTCTAAATTACATACATATTATTATGACACCCTTACATTTTACCTATGCACTATTCCGCCGAAATGCAGAATTAACACATCCTACAATGGGATCTCCTTCATTTTAGCTATGCACTATTATACCCTTACATTTATACCATATTTTAAGATACTCATTTTTCTGCCGAAAAGCAGAGTTAATATGTATGCAATTGTGAGACAGAAATTCTCTGCAATGGTGAATTCCCGCACAATCCAGCAGAAAGATGAGACTTTGTCATACCTTCGTGGTCTGTTTATTTGTTCTAATATAAGGAAAACCCATTTTATCTAAACATGTTATTCCCTTTAGTTTATTTGGCATGAATTTCTCATTATATTCTATATCTCCTCTGGTGGTGCCTATTTTAGATAGAATGTCCGCTAGATTATTAGCTTCTCTATATATATGTATTATTGAGGCCTTCAGTTCGTCCAAAAGACTAAGAATTACTTCTAGATCCTCTTCATACCTCCATAATATTTTCTTATTTATTACTGTATTATCTAATAATTTTGAATCTACCTAAACTTCAATGTTTTTAAAGTTTAGCTGCTTACATATCTCTAACCATGATATTAATGCTCTAATTTCTGATTCTAAAGCCGAGGAGGCTCTACTAGATCTGGTGAAAGCTCTCTGTACTATCCCTATATGATCTCTTATTACCCCGCCTCCTCCTGCTATTCCAGTGTCCCTACTAAAGCTCCCATCCATATTAAGTGAGAGTTTACCAACCGGCGGAGCATTCCACTGTATACACTTAGCCCATTGCTGTTTTAAAACTTTGTATGTGAGATCCCATTCTTTCTCAAGCTTCTTTTCTTGTTTCATTTCCTGTATAACTATCGATTTTATTATTGATATATTACATATCTCCTTTCTAATATCTTTTATAATTTCTGTTAAATTCATCCTTATATTTTCAAATTTACTTTTGTTTCGAGATTTCCATATGCACCAAATAATTAGATGCGGCAGTTTCTGATTAAGCCATTTCCTGGTGGGGCTTTTCGTGTGTTCTTTTTCCCATTTTTTAACTTTATCTATTAATCCATCCTCTATTTTACATATTCTTTTTCCCCTTCCATCTATCTCCATATTTCTGCTGCGATGGGTCCATTAGAAAGCAAATGATCAGTTGTTTCAACCGCTTGTGAACAGCATTCACATCTTGATGCCATGTTTATTCCTTTCTTTTGTATATTTCTATCTACCGGTATAGTATTCATTAAAGCCTTCCATGTGAAGGAGTGCATTTTTTGCGGGATGTTTTCTTGCCATACCCATTTAAATAGAGTTTGAGCCGGTTTTTTCTTTCTGACCAAATCTTTTGCCGACTTGAGGGAAATTTTTCCTTGTGGTGTTAACGTCCATTTCCAGCCACTCTTCTTTAGTATAGAGTGTGAGTCTACTATCTCTTTTTGTTTTTCCATTGACTTCCAGCTGTTCGAAGCTTTCTTAGTGGTCTTATTCTTATTTTCTAAATATCTTGCCCGCATATATTTAGCCCAAAGATTATCGCTTTCTTTAAGTCTCCACCAGCTTTTACAGTCCCAGGCAGCTACCAAGTCCTGGAGGCTCATCAAACCTAATCCTGCTTCCTCTTTCAGATAACAGATACTTTTCCCGTCCTTCCAGTGTAGTTTATTTCTGCCTTGTTTTTTACCCCATAAGAAGTTAGCCATTTCTGATTCGAGTTTTTTAATAAATTTTTAGGGGGATGTATTACTGATAAAATGTGTGTTAGCGTGCTTTGTAATACATGTGAAAGCAGCGTAATCCTCACGCCAAATCCCAGGAGCTCTTCTTTCTATCATGCTATTTTCTTTCTTAGCTTGTCTTGAAGGTAAATTAGATATTCTTCCTTCAACCTCCCCTCATATATCGGACAACCTAAATACATTAATACCCCTTTAATTTCTGCAAAACCTGTAATATTTTTTATTTTATCTACTAACTTTAATTTTGCATTTTTAGCAAGCATGAACTGACATTTACTTTTATTAACCATTTGGCCTGTCTCTTTTTCAAATATTTGAAGAAGATCCATAAGATTCATTAAAGACTTTATGGTAGCATTAGTAAATATTATAAGATCATCTGCGTAAGCTAAACAGCCTATTCTGGGTGTATTCCTTGGTTGTCTGAATGATATTATTTTACCTTCAGATATTTTCTTATACAAGTTTCGAATTAATAGTTTAAATAGATATCAAAAAGAAGGGGGGATAATGGATCCCCTTGCCTTAAACTTTTATTTGGTTTAAATTCCTAACTTAACTTACCATTTACCAGGACTCTTACCCAAGTACTTGAAATGCATCTATATATTAGATCTATGGTCAGCTCAGAGAAGTCGAACCTTCTTAACACAAAGCAAAGGGTATCCCATTCCACTCTATCGAAGGCTTTCGATAGATCTAGTTTGACCACTAAGTTTATTCCTCTAGATTTACCTCCTATTTATTTCATCATTTCTGATGCAAGTTTTATATTTTCAATCATTAATCTATTTTTAACAAAGTCCGTTTGTTCCTGAGATATTATTGAAGGTAAAATTAAACTTAGCCTATTTTGTAATATTTTTGCCAATATTTTATAAATTGCATTACATAAACTTATTGGTCTATAATCCTCACATTTCTGTGGTGATTCTTTTTTTGGAATTAATACTATAAAAGATTTTACCCATGATTTTGGGATTTCCGCACCTACAAAAAAATTTGCAATTGCAGGGACTAGCTCGGTTTTAATCGTATTCCAGTTTACCTGAAAAAAATAATTGTTCCAACCATCAGGTCCTGCTGCACTATCTTTATCAAGACTAAAGACAACCTCTTTAACTTCTGGTTCTTCTGGGATCAATTCCATTAATTGGTTTTGAGCTTCCGTAATGGTCGCCCTAATCTCTTGCATTAGAGAATTATCTGTCCTACATGACTGACTACATAGTTGATTTTCAAAAAAATTTTAAAGAGAGCTCCTATTTCCTTTTCATCTTCTACCCATTTTCCTTCTTTATTTATTAGACCTTTAATTTTATTTTTTTGAGATTTTATTTTAGACATATTATAAAAAAATTTAGTATTCCGATCACCATCTTTTAACCATTTTATTTTTGCTCGTTGTTTCCAATAAATTTCTTACATGTGTAATTTCAATCTCAGTTCTCCTTTAGCCGTACTTAATTCTATCCGAGTTTCATTATTATTAGTGGAGTCAAAATCTTGCTCCAGCTTGGCTACTTTTTCTTCTAGTTTTTTTAGCTCCTGATTTAATTTCCCAAAAACCTCTTTATTCCATGTTTTTAAATAGGCTTTTAGCCTCAGAAGTTTAATTGATAGAACTTGCATCGGTTTACCCTCTGCTGGTTCTTTCCAAGACTCTCTGACAAGTCCTGCAAAACTCGCATGCTTTACCCACATATTTTGAAATTTAAAATTAGATGTATTACCCTGGTTACTTTGAATCGTGATAAGCAGGGGGCTATGGTCAGAGCAAGTTCTATTTAGGTGTCTAAGTCCCGTAATCCCTTGTGAGGAGACCCACTTTGTGTTACACATTATCCTATCCAGTCGATCCCAGATGACTCCTCTTTTTTTCCAATTATTGCACCAGGTATATCTCGAACCAGTGAAATCTATTTCTATTAGATTAGTAATGGCTATTGTGTCATTAAATTGTTTCATGGCTACCTTATCCGGTGGTTTGCCACCTCTTTTCTCGAGGGCTTCTAATTATGTTAAAGTCGCCTCCTATAATCCAAGGTGAATTTCTACTTGCTATATCTTTCATTTCTTCCCATAAAGCCAACCTAGATTGTTTATCATTTTTTGCGTAAACTGCTGAGATTATTTGATCTGTGCTCTTATCTAATTTGAAATGTACTATTTGTTCAGTATCTTTTATTATTTCAATTTTCAATTTATTGTGCCATAAAATCCAAATTTTACTATTTAGGTTAGCATAAGCCTTATTAAATCCTAAAATTTCTCTATATTTATTTAGTTGATCCTGCAGGACCATTGGGCCTGCAATAATCATTAGTGAGATTTTATGTTCTTTAATTAAAAGTCTTAATCTATTTATCGTGGGGCTATTAGCTACCCCCTAACATTCCAATATAGGCATCTATCCATTAAAAACTAATTTAGCTTGAGCTCGAGTTGTACACTTAGATTCATAAGACATGTTAGCATATTTTTTCGTATTTCTTATTGTTTTAGGAGTGTGAGGAATTTCATGCCTAATCTCATTATATTTTACCTGTTTTCCGAGCACCATGGCCATTTGCTTTAGGGCCTCCATGGATTGGGTTCTTGAAAGATTCCCCCAATCTTCATTATAAATATATATATCGTCCTTTACTTTCACCTCAGGCTCGTTTTGAGATACATCACCCTTGTGACTTGAAGGGCAACTAAAAATTACCGAATCTTCTTCACGGAAATCCAGAAGATCCTCGTCTATCCACGCATAATCATCAAGTTTTTCATTCAATACAATTCTTGTTTTAGATGTTTTTTTATATTTTCTCTTGTGTTTTACCTCCTCCCATCCTTTTTTTAAGCTAACATCATTCTCTATCCCCAAGTTAGTCTCTGTCAGTGTTCCTTCTTCTTGGGTAATATTTGGATAATCTTGTGGGATGCTTGATATTATTCCACTGTCCAGATCTCCCTTCGGCTGGATATTTTGTTTGAGAAGTGAGGCCTCCTCTTTCCATACCCATTTCATCACCTTCCTACCTCCTCCTTCATGCTGCTGCCCGTTGTTATGCTCTTCTTTCCCCACCTTGCACGATAAATTTTCATGCCCGAGCCTCTTACATTTTGTACAGTAGGGAGGAAGGCTTTCGGGGATGACAGTTTGCCAAAACCCCTCGGCCTGTTCCCCTTCACAACTACCTATCCATATTTTGTCAGGCAGGTTTAGTTAAGAGGTTTAGCTCGACACATACACGTGCTTTATTCGGCTTTGCCATGGTTCTTGTGGCTTCATCTCGTAACATGGGCTTATCCAAACACGATGAAATTGCATAGAGAGATGTTTCAGAGAAAAGATGGAGTGGACAGAAAAGGCAATGTAAACCATACCGGGGCTATAGCCGCCTCTTCAAGAGGAGTAAAATCCTTTGTCCACTTCAGTATACGCATGGGGAAGCCGTCAACTTGCCATAATCCACGCTGCCATAGACGATATTGATCTTCCAGTTGAGAGCATTGGAGCACGACATGTTTGGCATAAAAATCGGCAAATTTCACCTTCCCCTTGAGCTTTAAATTGTCGATGAATTTCTGAACTCTAATCGCACGAGGCCTGCCGTGAGAGAACTTACCAATGAGCGTGTATTCGAAAGGTTCTAAGAGCCTTCGAGATTCTTCGGCAGAGAAGATGATAGCCGGGAGCCCGTTTTTGTTCCCTTGAATTCGTGAAATCAGCGCGGTTCCCTTCACCACCGAAGCAAAAGACTTATTATTTAATAATAAGTTAGATTTTTCCATTCTCACCTTGAGTTGGGCTTGGTTTGAACAGCAATGGAGTGTTCTTCTTTCTTCGTTGCGCAATCTAGCAGTTACTCCTAAACTATACACTATCGAACAACAATTCACGAAGCTATTTTCACAATAAATCCCTCAACTGTTCGCATAACAGTATATTCCAGATAATCACGAGAAAAGAAAGCTAGAGAAAAAAACGCAAGAGAAAAACCGAGAGGATTTTCGCGAGAGAACCAAAGAGCACTTCTGGCTTCTAATTTAGCTTATTGTTTCTTACAAATGTTGTTGTTCATGTTCACCCATATTGCTTCATTACCATAACAGTTTTCCTTTTTGTAGATATTGGAAATATCGCGAGAGAACCAAGGAGCACTTCGTTGCGTAAAACTAGCTGTTACACATAATAACACTTTGCAAATATAACATCAAACAGCAATTCACGAAGCAATTTACACGATAGTTCACCCAACAATTCACATTAACAGTTTATTCAAGATAATCGCAAGCTAAAACGTTAGAGAGAAAACACGAGAGAACCTGCAA
Source organism: Sapria himalayana (assembly GCA_029783825.1). Taxonomy (NCBI): domain Eukaryota; kingdom Viridiplantae; phylum Streptophyta; class Magnoliopsida; order Malpighiales; family Rafflesiaceae; genus Sapria; species Sapria himalayana. The sequence goes on from JAREIK010006367.1 coordinate 28,527, forward strand.
TTCACGAAGCAATTTGCACAATAATTCATTCAACAAATTCACATAACAGTTTATTTAAGATAAATCGTGAGAGAGAAAATCTAGAGAAAACCGCAGGAGAATTTATAAGTCAATATGTCAATATGTCTCTCTATCTATATGTCTATTTGTCTTTCTATCTATAGATCTATATTTCTATCAATCTATTTGTATATCTATCTATCTATCTATTTATCAATCTATTTATCTATATGTATATCTATTTATTTATCTATCTATTTATCTATCTAGTAGTCTAATTGACTATCTATTTATAAGTCAATATGTCTCTCTATCTATATGTCTATTTGTCTTTCTATGTATAGATCTATATTTCTATCAATCTATTTGTATATCTATCTATCTATCTATTTATCAATCTATTTATCTATATGTATAACTATTTATTATCTATATGTATATCTATCTATCTTTCTATCAATTTGTGAAATCTAGAAAAAAAATGAAAAATAAATAAATAAATAATATGTTTTTTCTAGAAAATGAGCCAAATGATAACTTTATAATAAGTAAAAATAATCTAACAATTTTAGAACCCTAATAATAAAATAGATTTCACCATTGAATTCGTCTTGGGAAATATAGATATGGTGAAAATTTTCATCAAATTCTAAAGAAGGTAAAATTTAGTTATTTTTTTATTTTTATTTTATTATAATAATAATAAAGAGAAGAAAAAAAAGACCATGCCACTGCACGAGTGACATGGCTACCCTCATGCACAACCCTTGTGTCAAGAAAAAAAAGCAAAAAATAAGTTTTTTTTATTATTTTATTAAAATAGTAATAATTATAAAAAAATAGATGAGAATTAGAAATATGAGGAGACGGGAAAAAAAGAACATCAGTATGAAATGCAGCACAGAGAAAAAAATGATTCATTAATTTTCTTCTTAAATATATGATTATTCATGAGTCTAGACAGAATAGTCCAAGAATAAAGTTGCTCTATGCGACGAAGCTTCAAATTGATATCAAATTTCTAAAGTTTTTAAGAAATATTCCAAAAGGTCGTGGATTTCTCCTATTAGAATTTCTTTCTATTTAACGGCCATAAATGATTATCATTTATATTTAAATTCAAACTATTTATATATTTAATTATGAATGGTTAATGGGTGAAAATTTATGTATTTTATTTAGTAAAATATATTGCAGTGTGAATTGTATTTGGATAGTTATAAATATGATTGGAACATGGTTTAATCATAAATGATATATTTGCATTTCATATGCACTGGGAACATCCCAAATAAATGAGTGGATGCATGGTATACATATATAAAGATATAATAGATATTAATTATGCGAACTAAAATTGGGACAATGTCCAAACTAAGTTACGTGGTAATTTTCAGAAAATATCTAATATTATTATGTGAACTCGAAGTGGGACAACGTCCAGACTAAGTTATATGATATTCTTTGGAGAATGTCTAATACATATCATAGAATATCAAATGAAAAATATTTTTTCAGGAGAATGTCTAATATAGTTTTTCCGAGAAGTTCCATATTTTTCGAAGTATGTCCAATATATATATATATATCTACATATATATATAATAATATATTACACTTAGCTTCGGCTCATGTGAGGGGGTCGGTACAACTCATGATATGAGCATATAAACATTTCATCCATAATTGCATTAAATATTGTACATGAATGAGTATTGATATATACAAATATATTTTTACATGTACTTAGATGGGGAGTAGCCTTGTAGGGTGTCTTACCTCTATTGAGATTTGCTCACTCCATTGTGGGACCCCTTTCAGGTACAGGTCTAAGATAGATGACATTTGAAAATATGTAAAAATTATTATATTATATGCCCAAGATAGATGACATTGTGGGACCCCTTTCAGGTACAGGTCAATATATGCCCAAATGCGGGATCGCATGTGTGATGGAAGCTGGTTGTGGCTTTAATTGTATATTATATGTTTTTATTCCACTGAGCAAATAAAAGAAAATATGTAAGCATACATTTGAAAAAAAAAAATATTTTATAACATATTTTGTCTTGTGATTGAATGAATTAGACTCAGTGGATTGGTTGGTGTCCAACATGGTATCAGAGGTTAGTTACATTATTACCTATAGCTCAAAATTGGTATAAATTTCATAATATGGTAGGAAAGTTTAGATATATAAAATCTAATACTCCGTAAAAAATTAATATGCAGGTATTACCTTGGTTGTCAATTTCTAGGTATAAAATTTCATAGAAGGGATCCATCACAAAGTGGTTTTTTTATTATTTATACATTGGAGTGTGGCATGATGAGTTTTTTAGATTGTATTGATTATATCCATTGTGGAAAATGGAAAAAAAAGGAACACTAGGGTAAAGAAACATAACCTTAGTAGTTCAGAAAATGAAAAGATATTTTTAAAATGAATAGTTTATTATTAGTTGGCATGTGCACTAATAAGAACATGAATATGATTTTAACTACTTATTTGACTTATGTAGATGGAAAGTAAATAATGAGAACACAAAGGACGTCCATGAAATGATGATCAATCACCACCCATCTTTGACCAATCGACTTTCATAGAGGCTGTGGGTGTCACAGTTGCCACTATTCCACTAGACTAGTGCGACTAGCAGGAAAAGAAGGGGTCAAGTAATCTATAAAGGTTCAAAGCATAGCATGCTCTAATATTTATGGGAGGAGGGGACCCAAAGGTAGAAGATCATTGGTTTCGACAAGTTGAAAAAATCTGGGAACTATGGAGATCACTTCCAGTGCCAACAAGATCCGGCTAGTAGCTTTCCACTATAGGGTGATCTCAAATTTGGTGGGATTGGAGCAATGTCTCGGAGAATATACAGTCAAAGACATGAGAAGAATTTCAAGAACTATTCATGGAGAATATTTTGTCAACTTCAATTAGACATGACTAAGCCCCTTAATTTTTGAACTTATACAAGAAAATATTACAGTGCTGACTACATAGCTAAATTCACCAGTTGGCATATTTTGGAAATTATTATGGGGACACTAATGTGGTTAAGGTTCATAAATTTGAAGATGGATAGAAATTGTCCATCCAAGGCAAGATCATAAGATTTTTTTATCCATGATATGAATTCGATGGTTAAGATAACTTTAGTCATCGAGCAAGAGGTTGAGGATGCGTGAAATATTTGTGAGATGAGTGAGAGTGCTAGTGGAAAGAGAAAAGTGTGTTATCATTTTTCTCGAAAGTGGTAGATACCTTTTTATTTCAAGAGGATTTTAGAGATAATATTGTAGTTATCAAGGCCAAGGCCAGACTAGGAGTTCTAGCTAAATTGAATATAGAATTTATTTTACTACCATCAGCCTGAACATTGAAAATGAGGAGTGCCTACTGAAGATAGGATCCTAGGATTATGAGATATCACAGTCCTAGACATTAATGAAAAATATGTAGACATAGTTTATTCCTCCTTTCTCTAGTAAGGGTTCAAGGGAATCAGGGGTAATCTTGAGGTATTCTACAAATAACTCCTACTTCACAAGCATACCAAAGAGGAGAGGCCCCATAGGCTGGACATTGAGGACCCAAGAACATGCCTATTTTAATACACCATAGATGGAGAGGATATATCAGTATGTAATACAAGGTACTTTTTTTTTTTTCATTTATGAGCAAAAGTTTTATTTGATTCTAGAGCATCACATTTATTTATTTCTACATCATGTTTGAAAGAATTGGGATTATTGGTTAGAAACTTGAACAAGCCATTGCATGTGACTTCTTTCTTGGGGACTAAGGTGAAAATTAGTCAAATATATCAAGATTGTGAGTAATAAATCTCAAGCATTCTGCTCATGGTAGACCTTAGGGTCATGAACATATTAGATTTCGATATAATTCTTAACATAGACTATTTGACAACACATAGAGTCATTTTTGATTGTGATCATAGAAAAATTATTGCCTACGCACTAGATGATGCATGTGTTATTATTCTAATATATAACCATGATTTTGTACTCGAGACTATATGATTATAAATAACAATGATAACCGATAGGTTGGTTGGCATGTTTGACCCTAAAAGAATAGGGGACACTGAATATGGATCTGTCTCAGATAGTTTGTGAATATGAGGATATTTTCCAAATAAATTAACAAGATTACCCCAACACAAAAAAGTAGACTTTTGTATTGAGTTACACCCTGGTATATCACCCATTTATATGAGTCCACATAGAATGACACTTATCGAATTACAAGAATTTAAGGTCTAGATACAATATTTTTTGGACAAGGATTTCTTAAGATCCAGTACTTTAGCTTGGGATGCTCCATTTCTATTTGCAATGAAGGATAAGACTCTTTGAGTGTGCATTGACTATAGACAAGAATTGAGTTACAATAAAAAATCATTATCTAAGACCAAGGATTGATGATTTGTATGACCAAATAAAAGGGGCACGAGTCTTTTCCAAAAAAGATCATCATATCAAATATCACTAATTTAGAGTTAGAAGGCTGGCATTCCTAAGATAGTATTTTAAAAAAAGTATAAGCATTTTGAGTTTATAGTAATGCCTTTTGGATTATCAAACATCCTAGGAGTATTTATGGATCACATGAATAGAATATTTCAGTCATATTTAGATCATTTTATTATAATTTTTATAGATGACATTTTGATCTATTCTTAATCCAAATGAGAACAAGAAATCATTTACAAGTTATTCTCCAAATTTTGAGAGAACATAAGTTGTATGCTAAATTTGGTAAATATGATTTTTGATTTATCAAGTAAAATTTTTGGAAACATAGTATCAGCTATATTTTATATGTCTAACTATCTATCTATTTATATATCTATCAATGTATTTATCTGTCTATCTGTCTACCTATCTATCTGTCTATCTATCGATCTAACTATCTATCTGTTTATATATATATATATATATATGTTATATATATATATATATATATATGTCTCTATCTATCTGTCTATATAACTATGTATCTTTCTATCTATCTATCTGTCTATGAATCTATCTATCTATTTGTCTATCTATTTGTCTATCTATTTGTCTATCTATTTGTCTATCTATTTGTCTATTTATTTATATATATATATATATGTCTATCTATCTATCTGTCTATCTATCTGTCTATCTGATCAATCTTTCTATCTATCTATCTATCTACATGGCTATCTATTTTTCAATCAATCAATCTATTTATCTGTCTATCTATTTGTCTATCTATTTATATATGTCTGTCTATCTATTTATCTATCTATCTACATGTCTATCTATTTTTCAATCAATCTATCTATCTATCAAAATATCTATCTGTCTGTCTGTCTATTTTCTATCTATTTATCTTTCTATCTATCTATATGTCTATTTTATATATATCTTTCTATTTATCTATCTTTCTACCTGTCTATTTATTTGTCTATCTATATGTCTATCAATATGTGTATCTATCTATATATCTATTTTCTTACTATCTATCTATCTATCTATCTCTCCATCTATCTAACTTTATGTTTATTTATCTATCTACAATCAATCTCTCAATAGGTCTATCTATCATCTATCAATCTGTATGTCAATCTAAATATAAAACTCACTATGAATCTAACTTTTTATCGGTCTATCTATTTATCTAGATATCTATCTATCTGTTAGTCTATCTGTCTAGCTATCTATCTATCTGACTATTTATTTTCTATATCTCTCTCTCTCTATCTAGCTATAAATCTGTATAATAAACTATTTATATTTCTATCAATCTTTCTGTCTATATACCTATCTATCTGTCTAACTATCTATTAGTCTATCTATTAGTCTATCTATCTATCTGTCTATCTATCTCTCTATCAGTTTATCATTATAATTATCTATATATCTATCTATCTATCTATTTATCTATCTGTCTAATTATTTGTCTATCCATCTATCTATATATTTTGTATAAATCTGTCAGTATATTTTCTATCAATCAATCAATATATCTATGTACCTACTTGTCCATCTATAAATTTCTATATCTATTTATCTATTTGACTATCCATCCATAAATTTCTGAATCTATCTATCTATCAATCTTAATATTAATCTATCTATTAAAATGTCTATCAATCTGAATATCGATTTGTCTATCAATCTATCTATCTATATGTCTATCTTCCAATTTATCTATCTATCTATTTGTATATCTATCTATCTATCTTTTTATCTATCTTTTTATCTATCTTTTTATCTATCTTTTTATCTATCTTTCAATCTATCTGTCTATCTATCTCCCTATCTATCTATCTTTCTATATGTCATCTATCTACCTATCTATCTATATGATTTATGTATCAATATTTCTATCTATCAGTCTTTAAATCAATCTATCAATCTATATATTAATCTGTATTTTGTTCTATCTTTTTATCTATCTAAAAATTCTTCTATTAATATGTTTATCATATTATCGATCTATTTTTCAATTCATCAATCTATCGATGTGTCAATCTATTTGTTGATATATCTGTATATCTATCTATCTATCTATATGTCTATTTGTCTATCTATCTATCTACATATTTATCTAACTATCTATCTACTAATTGATTTATGTATTATATATCTCTTTATCTATATGTCTATCTATCTATCTAAAATTATTCAATAAATGTTTTTACAAATATATCTATAAATCTATCTAACAATCTATCTATGAATCTATCTATCAATCTATCAATTTATTTTTCATTATATGTATCTTTCTATTTGTCAATCTATTTATCATTTAGTTTGTCTAATTATCTGTCTGTCTGTCTATCAATATATTTATAAATTTGTCTATGAAATTATTTATTTATTTTTAAATCTATTTATCTGCCTATCATCTATCATTCTATTATCTATTAATCTGTCTATTTTACTATCTATCTGTTTATCTAGATATCTTTCTACATCTACCTGTCTATCTATCTTTTTGTTTATCTATCTTTCTAAATGTCTATCTATATGTCTATTTTTTTATCTATCTATCTATCAATATGTCAATCTTTCTTTCTTTATTTTTATATATCTAGCTATCTATCTTTCTATTGGTCTATATATGTATATATCTAACTAAAAGTATATCATACTATCTATCTATCTATCAATCAATTTATTTATTTATATCTCTACCTATCTGTCTATCTATCTATCTATCTATCTATCTCTGTAGCTTTCTATATATCTATCAATCTATCTATCTATCTATCATTCTATCTAGCAACCTATTATTTGTTTATATATCAGTTAATCTATCTGTCTATATATCTATCTATGTTTATGTCTATCTAACTATCTATTTATCTATTTATCTATCTATCTATCATTCTATCTATCTATCTATCTATCTTTTTGTCTATCTATATGACTATCTATTTTTATCTATCTTTCTATATATCTATCTATCTATCTATTTATGTGTCTATCTATCTATCTAATAATCTATGTATGTATTTGTCTATCTATCTATCTATCTATTTTTATATCTATATATTTGTCTATATATTTATCTATCTTTCTTTATATCTATATATATATATATCTTTTGGTCAATCGATATGTCTATCTAACTATCTATCTATGTTTCTAACTATGCACCTATCTATCTGGCAATCTATCTATTTATCTATATGTTTTATTATATATATATATATAT
>JAREIK010006368.1:0-27119 GCA_029783825.1 Sapria himalayana
CTCTTATTCTTCTTCTTCTTCTTCTTCCTCTTCTTCTTTGCCTTTTCTTCTACTCCTTTCTTCTTCTTCCGTCTTCTTCTTACTCCTTCTTCCTTAATCTTCTTCTTCATAGTGCTTACTTCGTGCTTCATTCTTCCTTCTTAATGTCGTATTCATTATTATTATTAGCTTCTTCTTCTGTCGTCTTCTTCTTCATTCTTCTTATTCCTCTTCATCATACAATAATCTCCTTCTTCCTCTTCTCTTTCTTCTTTCCTTATTCCTATTCATCTTCTTTTTTATTCCTCTTCCTCTTCTTTTTCTTCACTCTTCCTCTTCTCCTAATCTCTTCTTCTTCTTCCCTCATCACTCTTTCTCTTTCTCCTCTTCCTCGTCATTCCATCTTCCATTTTTTCCTCTTCCCCTCTTCTTCCTCTTTTATTTTAAAGGTTTATTTTATTAAATGATACCCTCTCTTTTAGCGGAGGAATACCATTTTTACAAGCTATAAAACTACCCTTTGCCCCCTTACACCCTTTTAAATTACAAAAAAGAAATCTCTAAATTCTACCATTCTAGGTACACTTTATGGAAAGCATAAGAGATAATCTCTTAATCTTTTAAAAGCTGATTTGTTATGGCATTTTCTTCTTTGCCCAAGTCCTTTAGGTGCTAATTATTCTATTTTTCTGAAGAGTAAGATACAATTTCTGCTCTTCTCCCCCCCCCCCCCCACCTATTCTGTTTGCTTGTTCTTCATGCTCACAACCTTTTCCTTCTCACATTTCAGCAACTCTTTAATCCTTCTCCTTACTAGCATACAACCTGCACCAAATACAAAACAAAACACCAAAAGCCAGGTATCTCTTACCTTATACCTTACCATACTGCTTCCTTTCCCTAGCCTTCTTCGTACTCCATTTTAAAGCAAGCTTCAGACTTTTTATAAAACATAAACTAACATTTTTATAAACATAAACTAACATAATTAACAAATAGGACGTCACAACATTTCCAGCTTCCTCTCTCATCCGTAAAACTGTCCATCTATACCTACAAATCAAAAAAAACAAGCAAACTACACAGCACATCACTACCTTTCCCGGGCAGTCTATCTCTTGCCTTTGCTGTCTTTTTTCTGATATACAAGCTGTATTCCAGTAGGATAGAGACGTAAAAAACCCAAACAATATATATATTCTATTATCCCCTTAGACTTGTGCCCAATTGCCTCTCCAGGTTCCTACAAATCCTAAGATATGGATAAGCCATTTTATCCAGCTTAGCTATTCCAACGAATTTATTGGGAATATCATTCCCATTAAATTCTTGTGTGCCCCTATGTATACCCTCTTTTGCCAGCTTGTCTGCTAATGCGTTAACTTCCCTATAAATATGTGAGATTGTGGCCTCCAGCTCTTCAATTAATTCTTTTATATTTTCCGTATCTACCTCATATTTCCACATTTGTAATCTATTTGAAGCTAGCCCCTCTAGTAGCTTAGAATCCACCGGAATTTGTATCTTCTTAAAATTTAGACTTTTACAAATCTGAAGCCCCCTGAGCAAGCTTTGTATTTAGAGTGTAAGGCTAAATTAGACTAATTTTTCATAGTAAATGCTTTTATAATCTTACCTTGTGTATCCCTAATCACTCCCCCCTCCACCCGCTATTCCGATATCCCTATTAAAACTACCGTCTGTGTTAAGAGCAAAAGTTCCATTTAGTGGTTTAATCCAAGAAACTCATTTCAAACCCTACCATCCCTCTTTCCTAATACTTAGCCCCCATTTAATTCTTAGATTTTTTGATATATTAATGTTAACTTCCTCTTCTTCCTCTTCCTCTTCTTCATCTTCCTCTTCTTCCATCTTCATGTTTTCCTCTTCCTCTTCTTCGTCTTCCTCTTCTGCCTCGTCCTTTTCTTCCTCTTCTTCCTCCTCCTATTCTTCCTATTTCTGTTCTTCCTATTCGTTTTCTTCCTCTTCCTATTCTTCCTCTTGCTCGTCTTCTTCTTCGTCCTCTTCTTCTTCTTCCTCTTGTACTTCTTCCTCTTCATCATCATCATCATCATCTTCTTCTTCTTCTTCTTCTTCTTCCTCTTCTTCTTCTTCCTCTACTTCTTCTTCCTCTTCTTCTTCTCCTCTTCTTCTTCTTCCTCTTCCTCTTATTTTTCTTCTTCCTCCTCTTCTTTTGCTTCCTCTTCTTCTTCTTCCTCTTCTTCTTCTTCCTCTTCTTCTTCTTCCTCCTGTTCTTCTTCTTCCTCTTCTTCTTCTTCCTCCTGTTCTTCTTCTTCCTCTTCTTCTTCTTCCAATTATTCTTCCTCTTCTTGTTCTTCCTTTTCTTCTTCTTCCTCTTCTTCTTCTTCCTCTTCTTTTTCTTCTTCCTCTTCTTCTTCTTCCTCTTCTTCTTCCTCTTCTTCTTCTTCCTTTTCTTCTTCTTCCTCTTCTTCTTCTTCCTCTTCCTTTTCTTCTTCCTCTTCTTCTTCTTCCTCTTCTTTTTCTTCTTCCTCTTCTTCTTCTTCCTCTTCTTCTTCCTCTTCTTCTTCCCCTTTTTCTTCTTCCTCTTCTTCTTCTTCTTCTTCTTCTTCCTCTTCTTCTTCTTCTTCTTCTTCTTCTTTTTTCTTCTTCCTTTTCTTCTTCTTACTCTTCTTCTTCTTACTCTTCTTCTTCTTCCTCCTCTTCTTCTTCCTCCTCTTCTTCTTCTTCCTCTTCTTTTTCTCCCACTTCTTCTTCTTCCTCTTCTTCTTCTGTCTCTTCTTCTTCTTCCTCTTCTTATTTCCTCTTCTTCTTCTTCCTCTTCTTCTTCTTCTTCTTCCTCTTCTTATTCTTCCTCATCTTCTTCTTCCACTTCTTCTTCTTCTTCTTCCTGTTCTTTTTCTTCTTCTTCCTCTTCTTCTTCTTCTTCCTCTTCATCTTCTTCCTCCTCTTCTTCTTCCTCCTCTTCTGCTTCCTCCTCCTCTTCTTTTTCTTGCTCTTCTTCCTCCTTTTCTTCTTCTTCCTCCTCTTCTTCTTCCTTTTATTATTCTTCCTCATCTTCTTCTTCCTCCTCATCTTCTTCTTCCTCCTCATCTTCTTCTTCCTCTTCTTCCTCTTCCTCTTTTTCTTTTCCCTCCTCTTCTTTTTCTTCCTCCTCTTCTTCTTCCTCTTATTCGTCTTCCTCCTACTCCTCTTCTTCTTTTTTTTCCTCTTTTTCTTCTTCTTCTTCCTCTTCTTCTTCTTCTTCTTCATCTTCTTCTTCTTCTTCCTCTTCTTCTTTTTTTTCTTCTTCCTCTTCCTCTTCTTCTTCTTCTTCCACTTTTTCACACTCTTCTTCTTCTTCTTCCTCTTCTTCTCCTTCTTCTTCCTTTTCTTCTTCTTCCTATTATTCTTCTTCCTCTTCCTCTTCCTCTTCTTCTTCTTCCTCTTCTTCCTCTTCTTCCTCTTTTTCTTCTTCTTCTTTTTCTTCTTCTTCCTCATCATCTATCTTCTTCTTCCTCCTCTTCTTCCTCCTCTCCTCCTCTTCTTCTTCTTCTTCTTCCTCTTCTTCCTCCTCCTCCTCCTCTTCTTCTTCAACTTCTTCTTCTTCCACTTCTTCTTCTTCCTCTTCTTCTTCCTCCTCTTCTTCTTCCTACTCTTCTTCTTCCTCTTCTTCTTCTTCTTCCTCTTCTTCTTCTTCTTATTCCTCTTCTTCTTCTTCTTCTTCCTCTTATTATTATTATTCTTCCTCTTATTATTATTATTATTCTTCTTCTTTTCTTCTTCCTCTTCTTCTTCTCCTTCTTCTTCCTCTTCTTCTTCTTCTTCCTCTTATTCTTATTCTTCTTCTTCCTCTTCTTCTTCTTCTCTTCTTTTCCTCTTCCTCTTCTTTTTCTTACTCTTCATCTTCTTTTATTCCTCTTCCTCTTCTTCTTCTTCTTCCCCTTCTTCTTCTTTTTCTTCTTCCTCTTCCTCTTCTTCTTCTTTTTCTTCTTCCTCTTCCTCTTCTTCTTCTTCTTCTTCTTCCACTTTTTCACACTCTTATTCTTCTTCTTCCTCTTCTTCTTCTTCTTCTTCTCCTTCCTCTTCTTCTTTCTTCTCTTCTTCCTATTATTCTTCTTCCTCTTCTTCTTCCTCTTCTTCTTCTTCCTCTTCTTCCTCCTCTTCTTCTTCCTCTTCTTCTTCTTCCTCTTCTTCTTCTTCTTCTTCTTCTTCTTCCTCTTCTTCTTCCTCCTCCGCTTCTTCTTCTTCTTCTTTCTTCCTCTTCTTTTTCCTCGTCCGCTTCTTCTTCTTCCACTTCTTCTTCTTCCACTTCTTCTTCCTCCTCTTCTTCTTCCTCCTTTTCTTCTTCCTACTCTTCTTCTTCCTTTTTTTTAAAGGTTTATTTTATTAAACTTATACCCTCTCTTTTGGCGGAGGAATACCATTTTTACAAGCTATAAAGCTACCCTTTGCCACCTTACACCCTTTTAAATTACAAAAAAGAAATCTCTAAATTCTACCATTCTAGGTACACTTTATGGAAAGCATAAGAGATAATCTCTTAATCTTTTAAAAGCTGATTTGTTATGGCATTTTCTGCTTTGCCCAAGTCCTTTAGGTGCTAATTGTTCTATTTTTCTGAAGAGTAAGATACAATTTCTGCTCTTCTTCTCCCCCCTATTCTGTTTGCTTGTTCTTCATGCTCACAACCTTTTCCTTCTCACATTTCAGCAACTCTTTAATCCTTCTCCTTACTAGCATACAACCTGCACCAAATACAAAACAAAACACCAAAAACCTGCTATCTCTTACCTTATACCTTACCATACTGCTGCCTTTCCCTAGCCTTCTTCATACTCCATTTTAAAGCAAGCTTCAGACTTTTTATAAAACATAAACTAACATTTGTATAAACATAAACTAACATAATTACAAAATAGCACTTCACAACTTTTCCAGCTTCCTCTCTCATCCGTAAAACTGTCCATGAATACCTGCAAATCAAAAAAAACCAGCAAACTACACAGCACATCACAAGCATTACCTTTCCCTGACAGTCTATCTCTTGCCTTTGCTATCTTTTTTCTGATATACAAGCTGTATTCCTGTAGGATAGAGACAAAAAAAACCCAAACAATATATCTATTCTGTTATCCCCTTAGACTTGTGCCCAATTGCCTCTCCAAGTTCCTACAAATTCTAACATATGGATAAGCCATTTTATCCAGCTTAGCTATTCCAACTAATTTATAGGGAATATCATTCCCATTAAATTCTTGTGTGCCCCTATGTATACCCTCTTTTGCCAGCTTGTCTGCTAATGCGTTAACCTCCCTATAAATATGTGAGATTGTGGCCTCCAGCTCTTCCATTAATTCTCTTATATTTTTTGTATCTACCTCATATTTCCACATTTGTAATCTATTTGAAGCTAGCCCCTCTAGTAGCTTAGAATCCACCTGAATTTGTATCTTCTTAAGATTTAGACTTTTACAAATCTGAAGCCCCCTGAGCAAGGCTTGTATTTCAGAGTGTAAGGCTGAATTAGACTTATTTTTCAAAGTAAATGCTTTTATAATCTTACCTTGTGCATCCCTAATCACTCCCCCTCCACCCGCTATTCCCATTTCCCTATTAAAACTACCGTCTGTGTTAAGAGCAAAAGTTCCATTTGGTGGTTTAATCCAAGAAACTCTTTTCAAACCCGACCATCCCTCTTTCCTAATACTTAGCCCCCATTTAATTCTTAGATTTTTTTGATATATTAATGCTAACAGTTTTAATAGGCTATAGAGTAGAAATAATTGAGATTTCCTTTTTTATATCCTTCAGAATTTCTTCTGAATTCATTTGTATTCCTTCAAACCTACTTTTATTCCTAGCTTTCCATATACACCAAATAATTACTGAGGGAATATTATTCCTAAACCAGATTTGAATCTGGCTTTTAGGTTTTTCCTTGTTCCAGTTTATCAATCTATTCTCTAGTTTATCGTTTGGCTGTCCCCCGGTATTATCAAGCTGATTCCATATCTCCCCCACTATTTTCCCATTTGAAAAAAGATGATCCGTGCTTTCTATTTCTGAGTGACAGCATTCGCATCTAGAGACCAACTTTATGCCTTTCCTCTGTATATTAAAATCCACTGGTGTGGCTTCTATGAGTGTTCTCCACATTAATATTTTCATTTTCTGTGGAGCATCACTTTTCCAGAAGACTTTAAATATCGGTCTATGCCTGTGCTTTTTTCTTAATATGTTTTTTGCTGATTTAAGGGTTAATTTTTTTTCTGCGGTTAACATCCATTTCCATCCGCTTTTATTCAATCTAGAATGAGCTTCAACTATCTCTTTTTGCTTTATCATCAATTTTCATGCTTTAGATGCTTTTTTTGAAACTTTCAATTGCTCATTTTCCCCTCCATACTTGAGACGCATAAAATTTTCCCACAAGCTTTTGTTTTCTTTCAATCTCCACCAGCTTTTGCAGGCCCATGCCTTTGCCATATCATCAAGGCTAGTAAAATCTAGACCTGCTTCCTCCTAGAGAAAGCATAAATCCTCCCACTTTCGCCAATGTAATTTTGGCTTACCTTCTTTCTTACCCCATAAAAAATCAGCCATATTCTTTTCCAGGCTCTTTATGATCTTTTTTAAAGGATGCATAACGGTTAGCATATGAGCCAGTGAACCCTGTAATACATGTGTAATTAGTATAATTCTACCTTCCATGCTTAAGAGATCTTCCTTCCAACCCGCTATTTTATCCTTCATTCTTGCAACTTGATAATTTAAATATTCTTCTTTTAATCTTCCTTCAAATATAGGACAACCCAGGTACATCAATGCACTTTTCTTCTGGGTGAAACTTGTAATATTCGAAACCCTTTGAGCCACTTTATTTGGTACTTTTTCTACAAGCATAAATTGACACTTTTTTATATTTAGGGTTTGTCATGTTTCCTCCTCTAGCGTGTGCAGTAACCACATCAAATTTAGAAGCGATTTTTTACTGGCATTTGTGAAAATAATAACATCATCTGCATAAGACAAACAGCAGGACTCTGGGGGTATTCTTAGGTTGCCTGGACATTAATATCTTTTCATTTTCCATTTCTTCTTTTAAATAAATAAGGTGATAAAGGATCCCCTTGCCTTAGGCCTCTAACAGGCTTAAACTCGTTTCCTATTTTCCCATTAATTATTATTTTAACCCATAAACTTGATATGCATCTATGCATTAAATCTATCCAGAACTCCGAAAAGCCCATCTTACGCATTATAAAACATAAGATTGACCATTCGACCCTGTCGAAGGCTTTTGACAAATCAAGTTTTAAAACAACATTATATCCCCTAGCCTTGGCCCCAACTTCTCTCATCATTTCTGACTCTAGGCTTATATTTTCCGATATTAATCTATTCTCAACAAAGCCAGATTGTTCTTGTGAAATTATTTTCGGAAAAATAAGCCTAAGCCTATTTTGTAATAACTTCGTTAAAATCATGTAAATCGAGTTGCAAAGGCTAATTGGCCGAAAGTCTTCACATTTCTGTGTGTTTTCAGTTTTAGGAATAAGAACTATGAAAGAGCTAGCACACGCTTTTGTAATTTCTGCTCCTGCAAATATCCAGGTTATGGCTTGTAACAAATCTGACTTAATAATAAGCCAGCATATCTGGAAGAAAGCATTATTCCAACCATCTGGTCCTGCCGTGCTGTCCTTATTCATATCAAAAATAGCTGCCCTTATTTCCTCTTCATCAGGAAATTCAGCCAATTTTTTATTATCTCTCTCTGTCACTTGTAGTTTTATTTTCTGTATGAAACTATTTCCTTCTCTCCTCGTAATCTCACACAAATGCGTTTTTAGGTATCCTTCTAACTGTGTTCTTATCTCTTCTTCTTTTTCAACCCATCTACCTTCTGAGTTTTTTATAGCTTTTATCTTTTGTTTTTGAGATTTGATTTTTGCGGTAGTGTTAAAAAATTTAGTATTATTATCTCCTTCTTTTAACCACTTAATCCTCGCTCTTTGTTTCCAGAAAACTTCTTCCATATTTAAGCAAAGTCTTAATTCTACCTCTGCCCGACTTAACTCTTTTCTACTCTCTTCATTTTGATCTCTCTCGTATTTTATTTCACTCTTCTCCACCTTCTCCTCTGCCTGTATTATATTCCTATTTATATTTCCAAATACTTCCTTATTCCATGTGGTCAATCTAATTTTTAGTCTACGCATTTTTATTGCTAAGCTTTGTAGTGGATTGCCTATAGCTTTTTTTGCCCATGAAGTTTCCACTATTGTTAAAAAATTTTCATGCAAGCCCCACATATTTTGAAATTTAAAAGTTTTCTTTGGCTTATAATTATACTGGTGAATCAAGAGTATAGGACTATGATCTGAGCAGGCTCTATTTAAATGTTTAATAGTTGTAGACCCATGAGAGTCTATCCATTTAGCATTAAATAAAAACCTATCCAGTCTAGCCCAGATTGCTCCCCGCTTTTTCCAGTTATTACACCATGTATATTTTGCCCCTATATAATCAAGTTCTATTATGTTGGCATTAGCGATTGCCTCATTAAACTAGTGACATTGCCTCTGTATCGGACATGTCTTCCTCCTTTTTTTCTCACTAGGGCCTCTTATTATGTTAAAATCTCCTCCAATAATCCATGGAGAATCCTTTACCGCGATTTCTTTATATCATGCCATAGTGTTTTCCTCTCTTCTTAGAATTTTTTGCATAAACAGCTGACATTATAATTTCTGTGTTACTAACAATTTTAGAGTGTAATATTTGTTCTGTGTCTTTTAAAATTTTGAGATCTATATTATCCCCCCACATAATCCATATTTTCCCATTCACATTAGTTATGGCATTATCAAATCCCATTATCCCTTTATAATGGTCTAATTTGTTTTTATCTACCATTGGTTCAGTTATAATTAATATTCTTAGTTTATGAATTTTAATGAGTTTTTTTAATCTATTTAAGGTGGGTGTGTTAGCCACCCCCCTTATATTCCAATATAAACAACTGAATATTACCTGCTGATTTTGACTGCGCTCTCGTTCTACACTTTGAATCGTATTGCATATTCATATACTTCTTCATGTTCCTTGCGGGTTTTGTTACACTAGAGACCGGTTCCATAATCTGTTCCTTTAAACTTTTTCCAAGCTGTAGCGCCATTATTTTCAGCTCCTCCATAGCCTCTTTCATTGTATATGTATCCCATTTTTTTATGGCCATTTCCAGATCATCCTTAGAAAACTTCATTTCCATCCTTTCCGTGGCCTTGCTTTGAGGTGGTAAGTTCCAGCTTTTCACTTCGAACTCCTCCTCTGAAAAATCCAGCACGTCTTCCTCCATCCAGCTTAAATCCTTCTTCTTGTCTCTTGCATTCCTCCTAGTCCTAACCTTCTTAACTTGCCTCTTGAATCTTGGTTTCGGTAAGTCCCAAGCACAACCATCCGCTTGGAGCTCCATTCTCATTTCCTCTCCGATGATGCAAAAATCACCAACCGAGGCTTTTTCCTTGAATCCCTCTTCCATGCCTACATCTCTTTCTCGTCTTGTCTTCCGTCCATTGCTGTTTCTTATAGAATCTTCATTCCCTTCCTCCCCTGAGCTCTTAGCATCAAGCTTTTTTGGTGACTCAGTCAAGGTCTCAACGATTTGTGTGGAAACTTTGCCCGTGCTTTCCTTCCTTATCCATTTCTGCACCTTGGCTTTACCTGCATTTTCTTTAACATTTTCGCATCGTTCTAAACCCATTCTGCATTCAACCTCATCGTGACCCAATCTTTTGCATAATGTACAATATCGAGGAAAGTATTCTGGGATGATCATTTTCCAAAATGCATTATTATCATCACTGCTTATCCACAGTTCATGTGGGGGTATCGAGAGCAAGCTCGTCTCTACACAGAGACGAGCACGGTGAGGTCGAGACATTGAGGCAGTAGCCTCGTCCATCCTCATCGGTTTGCACGCACACGAAGCAATAGAGAAGAGAGCCGCCTTGTTATAGAAGGGTAGGGGAAGATTCGGGAGTAGAAACCATACCAGTGCAATGGGTGATTCTTCCAGCGGGGTGAACTCGTTTGTCCATTTCAGCATGCGCATGGGAAAGCCTTTGATATACCACATACCTCGCATCCATATTCTATAATAATCTTCTTCCTCCGAGAGTTGTAGAAAAATATGCTTGGAGTCAAAATCTCCCGTTTTTACTGCCCCTTTAAGCTTTAGTGAGGAGAGGAAGTCTCGAATAGTCTTTAAACTTGGTCGGCCATGTGAGAACTTCCCAACCAAAGTCCATTCGAAGGGTTATGCCATTCTTGCAAGTTCGGCTGGAGAGAAAAAGACTGCCGGCAAGTCTTGCTTGTTCCCGAAAGAGGGAGAAGTGTGCGCTGGCCCTTGCAATATTGAAGCAAATGACTTCTTATGAGCTAGGAAGTCCTCTAGCCCCATTTTGAGCTTGAAATTGGCTATATTCTGCCCAAATTTTGCACTTTCTCTCTCTAGAATTCGAGTTTTCTCTTTCTAGAAGTTGAGAGCATTTTGCAAAAGAAGAGCAAGTGTTTCTCTTCTTCTTCTTCTTTCTCTTCTCTTCTTCATTTTCTTCTTCTTCTTATTCTTCCTTCTTCTTTTCTTCTTTCTCTTATTATTATTATTATTATTATTCTTCCTCTTATTCTTCTTCTTCTTCTTCCTCTTCTTCTTCTTCTTCCTCTTCTTCTTCTTCTTCTTCTTCTTCTTTTTCTTCCTCTTCTTCTTCTCCTTCTTCTTCCTCTTCTTCTTCTTCTTCCTCCTCTTATTCTTATTCTTCTTCTTCCTCTTCTTCCTCATCCTCTTCTTCTTCTTCCTCTTCCTCGTCTTCCTCTTCCTTTTTTTCCTCTTCCTCTTCTTCCTCTTCCTCTTCTTCCTCTTCTTGTTTTCCTCTTCCTCATCCTCTTCTTCCTCTTCCTCTTCTGCCTCGTCCTTTTCTTCCTCTTCCTCTTCTTCCTCCTCCGGTTCTTCCTCTTTCTGTTCATCCCCTCCCTTTTCTTCCTCTTCCTATTCTTCCTCTTCCTCTTCCTCTTCTTCTTCCTCTTCTTCTTCTTTCCTCTTGTACTTATTCCTCTTCATCATCATCATCATCATCTTCTTCTTCTTCTTCTTCTTCCTCTTCTTCTTCTTTATCATCATCTTCTTCCTCTTCTTCTTCTTCCTCTACTTCTTCTTCCTCTTCTTCTTCTCCTCCTCTTCTTCTTCTTCTTCTTCCTCTTATTTTTATTCTTCCTATTCTTCTTCTTCTTACTCTTCTTCTTCTTACTCTTCTTCTTCCTCCTCTTTTTTTGCTTCCTCTTCTTCTTCTTCCTCTTCTTCTTCTTCCTCTTCTTCTTCTTCCCCTTCTTCTTTTTCCTCTTCTTCTTCTTCTTCCTCTTCTTCTTCCACCTCTTCTTCTTCTACCTCTTCTTCCACTACCTCTTCTTCTTCTTCCTCTTCTTCTTCTTCCTCTTCTTCCTCCTCCTCTTCTTCTTCTTCTTATTTTTCCTCTTCTTCTTATTCCACTTCTTCTTTTACCTCCTCTTCTTCCTCATCCTCTTCTTCTTCATCCTCCTCTTCTTCTTCCTCCTCTTCTTCTTCCTCGTCTTCTTCTTCCTCCTCTTCTTCTTCCTCCTCTTCTTCTTCCTCCTCTTCTTCTTCCTCCTCTTCTTCTTCATCCTCTTCTTCTTCCTCCTCTTCTTCTTCCTCCTCTTCTTTCTCCTTTTCTTCTCCTTCCTCTTCTTCTTTTTCCTCTTTTTCTTCATCCTCTTCTTCTTCTTCATCCTCTTCTTCTTCCTCTTCTTCTTCTTCCTCTTCTTCTTCTTCCACTTCTTCTTCATCCTCTTCTTCCTCCTCCTCTTCTTCTTACTCCTCTTCTTCTTCCTCCTCTTCTTCTTACTTCTCTTCTTCTTTCTCTTCTTCTTCCTCCTCCTCTTCTTCTTCTTCTTCTTCTTCCTCTTCTTCTTCTTCCTCTTCTTCTCCTTCCTCTTCTTCTCCTTCCTCTTCTTTTTTTTCTTCTTCTTCTTCCTCTTCTTCTTCTTCCTCTTCATCTTCTTCCTTTTCGTCTTCTTCCTCATCTTCTTCCTCATCTTCTTTTTCCTCTTCTTCTTCTTCTTCTTCCTCTTCTTCCACCTCTTCTTCTTCACCTCTTCTACTTCTTCCTCCTCTTCTTCTTCCTTTTATTCCTCCTCTTCTTATTCTTCTTATTTTTTTTTCTTCTTTCACTTCTTCTTTTAACTCCCTTCTTCCTCCACCTCTTCTTCTTCCTCCTCTTCTTCTTCCTCATCCTCTTCTTCCTCCCTTCTTCTGCCTCCTCTTCGTCTACCTCCTCATCTTCTTCCTCCACCTCTTCTTCATCCTCTTCTTCTTCTCCTCCACTTCTTCCTCTTGTTCTTCTTCCTCCTCCTCTTCTTCCTCCTCCTCTTCTCTCTCCTCTTCTTCCTCATCCTCTTCTTCCTCCTCTTCTTCCTCCTCCTCTTCTTCCTCCTCCTCTTCTTCCTCCTCCTCATCTTCTTCCTCCTCATCTTCTTCCTCCTCCTCTTCTTCCTCCTCCTCCTTTTCTTCTCCTACTCTTCTTCTTCCTCCTCTTCTTCCTCCTCCTCTTCTTCTTCCTCCTATTCTCTCTCCTCTTCTTCCTCCTCCTTTTTTTCCTCCTCTTAGTCCTCATCCTCTTCTTCTTCCTCCTCCTCCTCTTCCTCCTCCTTTTCTTCCTCCTCCTCTTCTTCCTCCTCATCTTCTTCCGCCTCCTCTTCTTCCTCCTCCTCTCCTCCTCTTCCTCCTCCTCCTCTTCTTCCTCCTCATTTTCTTCGTCTTCCTTCTTCTTCTTATTCTTCTTCTTCCTTCTTATTCTTCTTCTTATTCTTCTTCTTCTTCATCTTTCTTCTTCTTCTTCTTCTCCTCCTCTCCTCCTCCTCCTCCTCCTCCTCCGTTCTTCTCTTCTTCTAATAAGAAAAAAAGAATCACAAAATAAGAATAATAATATTAAAATAAATAATAATTTGAATAACAAGAATAATATAAATAAGAAGAATAAAGAATAAAAAGAATAAGAAGAATAAGAAGAATAAAAAGAATAAGAATAAAAACAATAATTACAAGAATAAGATAAATAAGAAGAATAAGAAGAATACAAAGAATAAAAGAATAAAAAGAATAAAAAGAATAAAAGAATAAAAAGAATAAGAAGAATAAGAAGAATACGAATGATGAGAAGAATAATAAGAATAAGATTAATAATAATAAGAAGAATAAGAAGATTGTGAAGATTAAGAAGAATAAAAAGAATATGAAGAATAATAAGAATATGAAGAAAATGAAGAATAATAAGTATAAAAATAAAACGAAGAAAAAAAATTAGAATAAGAAGAATAAGAGAATAAGAAGAATAAGAAGAATATGAAGAATAATAAGAATAAGAAGAATAAAAAGAATAAGAAGAATAAGAAGAATAAGACGAATAAGAAGAATAAGAAGAATAAGTAGAATAATAATAAGAATAAGAAGAATAATAAAAATAAGAATAATAAGAAGTATAAGAAGAATAAAAAGAAGAATAAGAAGAATAAGAAAATAAGAACAACAAGAAGAATAAGAAAAATACAAAGAATAAGAAGGATAAGAAAAATACGAAGAATAAATAGAATAAGAAAAATACAAAGAATAAGAAGCAAAATAAGAATTATAAGAATAAGAAGAATAAGTAAAATAAAAAGATTTACAAGAATTAAAAGAATAAGAATAATAAGAATAATAAGAATAATAAGAATAATAAGTAAATTTAGATAAAAAAGAAGTTTATAAAGAATTACAAGAATTCGAATAATAAGTAAAATAAGAAGAAAAAGAATAAAAAGAATAATCAGAAGAATAATTATATTATGAAGAGTAAGAAGACTAAATAGAATAAGAAGATTAAAAAGAATAAGAAGAAAAGGTAGAATAAAAAGAATAAGATAAATAAGAAGAATATGAAGAATATTCAGAATAAGAATAATTAGAAGAATTTGAAGAATAAGAGAATAAGAAGATTAAGAAGAATATAAAGAATAAGAGAATAAGAATAATAAGAATAATAAACATAATAAGAATAATAAGAATAATAAAAATTTAAGAAGAAAATGAAGACAGAGAAGAATAAGAATAATAAGTAGAATAAAATGAATAATAAGTATAATAAGAATAATAAGAATAAGAAGAATAAGAAGAATATATTAATAAAACAATAATTAGAATAATAATAATAAAGAATAAGGAGAATAAAAAAAATAAGAAGAATAAGAATAATAAAAGAATAAGAATATAAGAATAATAATAAGAAAAAGAAAAAAATATGAAGAATAAGAAGAATAGAAAAAGAATAATAGAAATAAGAAGAATAAGAAGAAAAAGAAAAAACAAGAAGATTAAGAAGAATAAAGAGAAAGAGAAAATAAGAAGAATTAAAAGAATAGAAAGAATAAGAAGAAGTAGAAGAATAATAATAATAAACTATTTAGAAGAATAAAAATAATATGAAGAATAAAAGAATAAGGACAAAACGAATAATAATAAAATAAAAATAGGAAGAATAAAAAGAATAAGAAGAATAAAAAGAATTAGAAGAAAAGTAGTTTAAGAAATATAAGAAGAATAAGAATAATTAGAATAATTTATGAATTAGAAGAATTCTAAGAATTAGAATAATATAAAGAATAAGAATAATATAAAAAACTAGAAGAAGAAGAATAAGTATAAAAAGATAATAAAATTAAGAAGATAAACAAAAATGAAAAAAGTCAAGATATTTTTTTTGAAACCTCATTTAGTCTCTAAATTTTCTTGAATTGGTCAGTAATTACCGACCTATATACTCGGTCAGTAGTGTGGTCGGTAATTATGACGTTATAAACATTTTGGAACGCCACTTTACCGATCAATTTTCATGTTAATATATTTTTGTTCGTTAATGATCGGTCTTGGCAATTTTTTTCTATAATTCCCTCCTAATTTACAGACCAATTATCCGACCAAAGATATTTGTTGGTAAGTATGGTCGGTAAGTATGGTCTGTCATTGGTCGACAAATTTGGTCGGAAATATTATTTTTTCTTAACCCCATTTTAGTCTTTAAATGGTCATGAATTATTCAGTAATTACCGACCTAATATTGGTCAGTAAATGGTAGATAAGTATGAATTATAAATAATTTGAAAAACTACTCTACCAACCAATTTTAATGGTAATATATTTTTGGTCGTTAAATGGTCGATAATTGTCGGCAATTTATATTCGATAATTCTATCTTAATTTACAAACCGATTTCCGACCAAAAACATTTGGTCGGTAACTATGGTTGGTCTTTGGTCGCAAATTTGTTTGGAATAATTTTTTTTCGATACCATTTTTTGGTCTCTAAATGGTCGTGATTTGGTTAGAAATCACCGACCTATTTTTAGGTCCTAATTTGGTCAATATTCTCGTTATTTTTAGTTGTGATTGTTTACTAAGTATTTTGCTCTCATATATGATGCCCAAAGATTATTATTCTCTTTTAACCTCTATATCTTGTCGAACCATGCTTCAGCTATCTCTTCTAACATACTAAATCCTAGACCTCTTCTTCTTTTGGAAAGCAAAGGTGTTTCCATTTAATCCAATGAAAGTTCGATCTACCATTCTTCTTTCCCCAAAAGAATTAGCCAATTGTTCTTCTATTTTTCTCATAAAAAATTTTGGTGGTTGCATAACCATTAGATTGTGCATTAGTATACTTTGCAGTACGTGTGTTATGAGTATAATTCTATCACTAATGTTTAACGATTCATTTTCAAGCCCGCTATCTTGTGCATTAGCTTAACAAGCAAGAAATATAAGTGTTCTAATTTAATTATGCCTTCATATAATGGGCACCCAAGATAGGAGAGAGCTCCTTTTATGTGAGTGAAACCTGTGTTATCTTTTAACCTATGTATTAGACTGGGAGGAGCTTTTTTTTGATATTTTAAATTGACATCTATTTCTATTTAGCACTAGACCCATTTCTTCTTCCATTGTTTGAAAAATTTCATTAAATTCTTTATAAATCTATTATTTACTTGGGAGAACAAGATGATGTCATCTGCATAAACTAAGACAGCTGATTTTAGGAGTATCTTTATGTTGCCTAAAAGTGAATATGTTCTCTTTATTTATTTGATTTTTAGTTAACTATAAACAATTCCTAATATATGTTAAAAAGAGAAGGTGATAGGGAATCTCCTTGTCTTAACCCTCAAGTGGGCTTAAACTCTTTCCCCTTTCTCCATTATAATAATATTGAACCAAGTACTAGAAATGCTCGAAAAATTAAATCTATCCATGCTTCTGCAAAACCCATTTTTCTCATGGTAAAACATAAGACCTGCCAGTTACTCTATCAAATGCTTTCGATAAGTCTAACTTAAGAATATGTTATACCCTCTAGAATTGAAGGATAACTCTTTCATGAGTTCTTTATCCAAGCATATATCTCCATGATCAATCTGTTTTTTTTAAATCTGATTGTTCATTTGAATAATTTTAGGAAGAATAGACCTAGTCTATTTGCAATAGTTTTGCGAAGATCTTATATATGGAATTGTAGAGGCCGATGGGTCGGAAGTCCTTTCCCCCTTGGAGGTTTTTCTTTTGGGAATGAGGACTATATAAGTTAGCACCCACTTTTTATTAATTTCTGCTCCACAGAAGAACCAATGAATAACCTGAATAAAATCTTGTTTAATTATATCACAGCAAGCTTGAAAAAACTTGGAATCCCAGCCATCTGGTCTAGCTGCACTATCTTTATCCATTCTATAGATAATATTTTTTATTTCTTCCTCTTCCATGAATTTCATTAGCTTCTATTATCTTCATCATTATTTTATTATTTATGTTTTGTAGAAATTTATGCTTTTTCAACCTATTATTATTACATAGTAATGTTTTATATGTGCCTTCAAAAGTATCTTTAATATCTGTCTTATTTTCTAATGATATTCCTTCATCATTTTTTTTTTTCCATTTATCTATGTTTTTGAATCTTAATTTTTGAAGCCTGCTGAAAAAATTTTGTATTTTGATCTCTCTCTTTAATCATTTTACTTTTGCTCTCTATTTCCAGAAAGATTCTTCTTCCATATATAATTTTAGTTTAAGTTCACATTGTACCTTATTAAGATCGTAGCAAGATTGTTTATGCTAATGATTTCTATCATACTCTTGTTCCAGGTTATCTATTTTCTGTCTATTTCTATAATGCGCTTGTTGATAATACCAAACTTATTTTTATTCTAGTTCATTAAACATGATTTCTGCCTATCTATTTAAATAGTAAGAATTTGATTTGGGTTATCTTTTACTGGCTGCAACCAAGACTCTTTCACTATATCTTGGAAGTCATCAAGCAGGCACCACATATTTGAAAAATTAAGTGCATTGTTTTATTTTTTGTTTTTTGATGGGATATAAGAAGAGGGTTATGATCTGAACATGTTTTGTTCTAGTGCTTGAACCCTATATTTCCAAAAGAATCTAGCCACTTATGTTGAATAGGCCTCTATCCAGTCCAGACCAGATAGATCCTTTCTTTTTATGCTTGTTAGTCCATGTAAAATTTGAACCTAAAAAGTTAGCTTCCAGTAAATTACATCTAGTGATTGTTTCATTGAAGTGATCACTAGCTTGTAATTTATAGGTTTGGCACATTTTTCTGAAGAATTTCTAATAGTATTAAACTTTCCTTCTATTATTCTAGGGTGTGGTTTTTGAATGTTGTATCCTCCATGATTTTCCAGAGTTCTTTTCTTTTTTTCTGTTGAAGTTACTAGCATAAAACTACTGAAAATTATTACGGGTTTACTTTTATTTAGGCTGAGATTTATTATTCTTCATATTCCTCAAACTTGCAACTATCCATATAATCTTTCCACATCGCCCATTTTTTACTAGGCTTTATTAGAGAAAGCATTCATGAAAACTAACTTTTCTTATATCTTCTAGCTACTTTTTATTCACCATTAGGTTCTGCTAATATTAATAGTGAAATTTTATTTAATTTTATCATTTTTATTAATCTGTTTAAGGATGAAGAGTTTGATATTGCCTAATATTTCAGATAATATCTAAACATTATTTGAGGATTTAGTTGAGCCTCTATTTTACACTATTGTATCATATGTTTATTATGTATTTTTTGTATTTCTTGTCTTTTTTGTGTGATTAGAGCTATGAATTAATTCAGATCTTCCCTCCTTGTTGATAATAGGTAATTAGTAGACTTATAATTTCAGTTCCTCTAAGGCCTGTGCCTATTAATTATTTCTGATCCTTTTTTTTCAATATGTATGTCATCTTTAGATTGATTAGGGGTAAGATGTTTCTGGATTAATTATGATATCATTGTAGATTTAATATATGGCTCATAACCAACTTCAGAACCAGAAAACCACCCCTCAGTGTCTTTTGGATTAGTTTGTTTTTTAGGTTTCTAGTTTTAATAGCCTTAATTTTATCCATGCATAGTTCTGATTTTATCTGCTTCTATTTCTTGAATAGAATTGTTATTATTAGTTTCCATAAATAAGGAAGAGCTTCTATTATTATAGAAGAATTATTAGGAGCTTCAGATTGGTTATCCATCCTTCCTCATTAATTTTCATTTGTTTATTTATGGGCGGATAAATGATATGTGATGGAAAAAGATTTCTTATGTACAAGATAATAAATTTCTTCCATTTTAAACTCAAAACCACCACTATTTTCAAGAAATTGAAGCTTTTTATAAATAAAAATCAACTTTCTCACTCTAGTTCTTAGAGGTGCAGGATTTCCCAGTTTCTTCTTCTATTCTAATTATTCTTCTTATTCTTCATTTTCTATATTCTTATTACTATTATTATTATTCTTATTATTCTTATTATTCTATTCTTCTTATTCTTCTTATTCTTTATTTATTATTCTTCTTATTCTTTGTATTCTTATTACTTTTATTATTAATCTTATTATTTTTATTTTTATTCTTTGTATTCTTCTTATTCTTCTTATTCTTATTACTCTTATTATTATTCTTATTATTCTTATTCTTTTAGTCTTCTTATTTTTCTTATTTTTTTTATTTTTTATTCTACTTATTCATCTTATACTTCTTATTCTTACAATTTCTTATTGTTCTAATTCTTTTTTTTGTTCTTATTCTTCTTATTTTTCATATTATTCTTATTCTTCTTATTGTTATTATTCTTCTTATTCTTCCTTATTCTTTTTATTTTTCTTATTCGTTTATTTTCTTATTCTTTTTATTCGTCTTAATGTATTTATTCTACTTATTATTATTATTATGTTTTATTCTTCTTTTCTAGTATTTTCTTCTTATTAATTTTATTCTTCTTATTCTTATTATACTTCTAATTATTCTTTTTTATTCTTCTTATTCTTCTTATTCTTCTTTTTATTTTTATTCTCCTCAATCTTCTTATTTTCTTATTCTTCTTAATCATTTTATTTTTCTTATTCTTATTATTCTTTTTATTCTTAATATTCATATTATTATTATTATTTTTTTTATATTTCATATTATTTATGATTTTATTCTTTTAAATATTATTATTATTCGTATTCTTCTCTTTCTTGATTTTCATCTTATTCTTATTATTCTTCATATTATTATTATTATTATTATTATTAGTCTTCTTCTTATTATTCTTTTATCCTTATTATTCTCTTATTATTATTATTCTTCTACTTATTCTTCTTATTCTTCCGTTTCAACTTATTCTCCTTCTTCTTCTTATTTTTCTTTTTCTTTTAATTTCTTCTAAAACTTCAAATTCTTGAAATTCTTCTAATTCTTCTTATTCTTATTATTCTAGTATTCTTATTATTGTTTTATATTTTTAATCTTCTTTTTATTCTATTTCTTATTCTTGTTTCTTATATTCTTATTCTTTTATTTCGTCGTATTCCTTCATATTTTTTAATATTTTTATTCTTTTTAATCTACTTATTCTTCCATATTCTTCATATTATTATTAGTATTCTTATTTCTATTCTTCTTATTCTTCTATTTCTTATTATTCCTACTTATTTTTCTTATTCCCTTATTCACCTTATTCTTCTTATTCTTTCTATTCTTCGTATTCTTCCCATTCTTATTATTCTTTTTTTTCTTCTTATTTTTTTCAAATTCTTATTATTTTATATTGTTTTTTATTCTATTATTAATCTAATTCTTATATTTATTTTATTCTTCGTATTATTCTTTTTATTATATTCTTCTTATTCTGCTTATTCTTTTATTCTGCTTATACTTTGTAGTCTACTTAATCTTCTTGCTCTTCTTATTCTTTTTATTATTTACTTCTTTTATTCTTCATATTATTCTTATTTTCATTTTTTGGTTATTCTTGTTTCTTCTTTTCTTCATAATATTCTGCTTTTATTCTTATTATTTTTCTTATTCTTTTTATTCTTTATTTCTTTTATTCTTCTTATTCTGTTTATTCTTCTTATTCTACTTATTCTTCTTATTCTTCTGATTCTTCTTCTTTTTCTTATTTAATTCATATTCTTCTTTTCTTTTAATCTTCTTATTCTTTTTATTCTTCTTATTCATATTATTCATATTATTCTTTTTATTCTTCTTTTTCTTTTTATTCTTATATTCTTAGTCTTAATATTCTGCTTATTCTTCTTATTCTTCTTATTCTTCTTATTCTTCTTATTATACTTATTCATGTTATACTTCCTTTCATCTTATTCTTCTTATTATTCTTATTTTTCAAATTATTTTTATTCTTAGTATTCTTATTATTCTATATCATTCTTATTATTCTTCTTATCTATTGATACTCTTATTCTTCTTATTCTTCTTATTCTTATTATTCTACTTATTCTTCTTATTCTTCTTTTTATTATATTCTCTTTATTATTCTTATTATTTTATTATTCTTAGTCTGATTATTCTTCTTATATTTATTTTTCTACTTAATCTTAGTATTGTTTTTAGTTCTTCTTAATAGTCTTATTCCTTCATATTCATTTTTCTTCTTATTTTTCATAATCTTATATTCTTCATATTTTTCTTATTTTTCTTATTCTTCGTATTCTTCTTATTCTTCTTATTCTTCTTATTCTTCTTATTCTTCTTATTCTTATTATTCTTCTTATTCTTCATATTCTTTTGATTCTTCTTATTCTATTATTCTCTTATTCTATTTATTTTTCTTATTCTTCTTATTCATCATATTCTTTTTATTTTTATTATTATTCTTTTTATTCTCATTCATCTTATTCTTATTATTCTTTTTATTCTACTTAATCTTGTTACTCTTCTTATTCTTTTATTATTTATCTTCTTTTTATTCTTCTTATTCTTCATTTTCATGTTATTCTTGTTTCATCTTTTTCTTCTTATTCTTATTAATCTTCCTCTTTTTATTGTTCTTATTCATATTATTTTTTTTATTCTTTTATTCTTATTATTCTTTTTATTCTTTTTATTCTTCTTATTCTTCTTATATTCATTTTATTCTTTTTATTCTTCTTATTCTTCTTATTCTTTTATTTTTCTTATTCATATATTCTTCTTAATCTTTTATAATTTTTATTTTATTATTCTTCTTATCTTTTTATTCTTCTTATTCTTTCTTTATTCTGTTATCTTATTCTTATTAGTCTTTGTTATTCTTCATATTCCTTCTTATCCTGCTTATTCTCCTTATTCCTTTTATCTTTTATTAGTTTTATTTTCTTATTCTAATTAATACTTTTAATTATTCTTTTTCTTCTTATTCGTTGTATTCTTCTTATTATTATTTTTCATCCTTTCTACTATCTTCTTATTCTTCTTATTCTTCTATACCATCTTATTTTCTTTTCTTTAATTATTCTAATTCCGTCAAATTCTTCAAATTTTTCTAAATTCTGCTGATTCTTATTATTCTACATCGTATGTTTATGATTCGTTTATTCTTGATCTTCTATTTCTTCTTATTTTTCTTATATTATTCTTCGTAGTAATTCTTATAATTCTTATTTCTTCTATTCTTCTAATTCTTATATTCTAATTCTTATTATTCTTATTATCTTCTAATTCTTATTATTTTTCTTATTCTTTTAATTTTATTATTCTTCATTTTTTTCTTATTGTTTCTATACATCTTATTCTTCTTATTGTAATAATACTCTTATTCTTCTTATTCTTTCTATTCATCGTATTCTTCTTATTCTTATTATACTTCTTATTTTTTTTATTCTTCTTATTTTTCTAATTCTTCCTATTCTTCTTGTTTTTTATTCTTATATTCTTATTATTCTTTTTATCTTTTTATTTTATTTTAATCTTATTATTCTTCTAATTCTTTTTATTCTTTTTATTTTTTTTATTCTTCTTATTCTTCTTATTCTCTATTTTTAGTTATTCTAGTTATTCTAATATTCATTTATTTTTTTAATCTTCTTCTTTTTTTGTTCATATACGTATTATTCTTCTTATTCTTTTATTCTTTTTACTCTTATTATACTTCTTATTCTTCTTATTCTTCTTATTCTTCTTAATCTTCTAATATTTTATATATTTTTATCTTCTTATTCTTTGTTTTCTTCTTTTTCTTCTTATTCTTCTTTTTTCTTATTATTCTTATTCTTCTTATTATTTTTTTCTTCTTATTCTTCTTATTTGTATTTTCTACTTATTCTTCTTATTCTTCTTATTGTATTTTTATACTTATTCTACTTGTTCTTTTATTCTTATTATTCTTCTTATTATTCTTATATCATATCATCTTATTCTTCTTATTCTCATTATTTTTCATATTCTTTTTATTCTTCTTATTTTTTTTTCTCTTTACTCTTCTAATTATTATTATTCTTTTTATTCTTGGTATTCTTCTTGTTCTGCTAATTCTTCATATTCTTCTTATTCTTCTTAAATTTGTTATTCTTTATTCTTTTTATTATTAGTAATCTTCTTATTTATCTTATCTTATTTTTCTTCTTTTACTTTTATTTCTTCTATTCTTCTTATTTTTTTTATTCTTCTTATTCTTCTTATTCTTCTTATTTATCTTATTCTTCTTATTCTTTTATTATTATAATTATTATTAATCTTCTTTTTCTTAAATTCTTATAATCTTCTTATTTTTCTTATTTTTCTTTTTGTTCTTATGTTCATATGATTGTAATCTTTGTTATTATTTTTATCTTTTTATTCTTCTAATTCTTCTTCTTTTTTGTATTCTTCTTATTATTCTTTTTCTTCTATTCTTTTTATTCTTCTTTTATTCTTATTCTTCTTATTCTTCTTATTCTTCTTATTCTTCTTATTCTTCTTATTCTTCTTATTCTTTTTATTCTTCTTATTCTTTTTATTCTTCTTATTCTTCTTATTCTTCTTATTCTTCTTATTTTTCTTATTCTTCATATTCTTTTTATTATTATGATATGATTATGATTATTATTATTCTTTTTCTTAAATTCTTATCTTCTTATTTTTCTTATTTTTCTTTTTGTACTTATGTTCATATGATTGTAATTTTTTTTTTTATTTTTTTCTAATTCTTCTTCTTTTTGTATTATTCTTATTCTTATTTTTCTTCTTATTCTTATTTTTCTTCTTATTCTTATTTTTCTTCTTATTCTTCTTATTCTTTTATTCTTCTTATTCTTTTTATTCTTCTTATCTTCTTATTCTTTTAGTATTCATATTCTTCTTATTCTTCTTATTCTTCTTAGTATTCATATTCTTCTTATTCTTCTTAATCTTCTTATACTTTTTATTCTTATTCTTTTTATTCTTATTCTTCTTATTATTCTTATTATTCATTTATATTAATTATTCTTCCTGTTATTATTATTATTCTTATTCTTCACATTCTTATTATTCTTATTCTACTTTTCTTCTTATTCTTTTTATTCTTCTTAGTGTTCTTATTCATCCTATTCTTCTTATTCTTCGTATTCTTCTTATTCTTAATATTCTACTTATTCTTCTTATGCTTCTTATTCTCTTATTCTATTTATTCTGCTTTTTCTTCTTTTTGTTCTTATTTTTTATTATTCTTAATCTTTATACTCTTCTTATTCATTTTCTTATTTCTTCATTTTATTCTTTTTCTTCTTTTTATTCTTTATTTTCATGTTATTTTTGTTATTCTTCTTTCTTCTTATTCTTCTAATCTTCATCATCTTTTATTATTCTTAATCTTATTATTCTTCTTATTCATTTTATTTTTCTTTTTTATTCTTTTTTTTATTCTTTTTTTTATTCTTATATTTCTTATTTTTCTTATTTTATTCTTATTCTTCTTTTCTTCTAATTATTCTTATATTTATTATTTTCTTCTACTTCTTATTCTTTTAATTCTTCTTATTCTTTTAATTATTCTTATTCTTCTTATTCTTCTTATTCTTCTTATTCTTCTTCTTATTCTTCTTATTCTTTGTATTCTTATTCTTCTTCTTATTCTTCTTATTCTTCTTATTCTTCTTATTCTTCTTATTCTTATTCTTCTTCTTATTCTTCATATTCTTCATATTCTTCTTATTCTTTTTTTTATTATTCTTCTTAATCTTTTTATTCTTCTAATTATTCAAATTCTTATTATTTTTCTTATTGTACTTATTCTTCTTATTCTTCTTATTTTTATTTTATACTTATTTTTCGTATTCTTTTTATTATTCTTATTTTTCTTATTATTATTTATTCTTTATACATATTATTCTTCTTATTCTTCTTATTCATTTTATTTTTCTTATTTTCTTTTTCTTCTTATTCTTCTTATTCATCATTTTCTTCTTATTTTTCTTATTCTTCTTTGTCTTCATATTTGCTTCTTCTTCTTTTTCTTCTTATTCTTTTTATTGTTCTTATTCTTCTTATTCTTTGTTTTCTTCTTATTTTTTGTTATTCTTATTATTCTTATTATTCTTTTTATTATTCTTCTTTTTAGTATTATTCTTAATCTTCTTTATCATTTTTTTTCTTATTTTCCTTCGTTTTCATCTATTTCTTCTTATTCTTCATATTCTTCCTATTCTTTTTATTCGTTTATTTTTTTCTTATTTACTTATTATTCTTATTCTTCTCATTCTTCATTTTTCTTATTTTTCTTATTCTTTTTATTCTCCTTATTCTTTTTATTCATCTAAGTTGAGCAATTGCACTTCCACGGTAGTGAGATTGAGATACAGAATCAACAGAAACACATAAAACAAGTAATGTATATATCCCAATCCAGCAACCATCCATGACAGAATCAAAAACAAGAAACAAACACCAAAAATAACATGTTTCACTAGTCTCACCGTACGACTAACTATATCCACCAGAAAATGCTTATGCGTTACAGATTAAATCAAGAAATGTCTTACAGTATGCAGCACACAGAGCAATCACGATAAATCTTGCAGAGAGAAGAGATAGAAACGATGACCAGTTACACGGGTCCAAAAATAGCCACCTGAAAAAAAAATTACAAAACATTTTATATTAAAAATCATCTCGGTTCATTTAACCAGAGCATGTCGGATCATTGAACGGGTCAGGCTCTACTTCAAAAATTCAGCCCGCCGACCGTCAGTAGGACCTCCGTTAATGTGCTACTACTACATCCCAGCCTCTTAATATTTCATTTCCTACACTTACATAAAATATTAAAACCGAAAATACAGTTTTTTGTTATATAAACAGATAATTAAAAACAAATTTCATATATAGCAATCTAAATTTTTATTCTTTTTATTCTTCTAATTCTAATTATTTTACTTATTCTTATTATACTTATAATCTTCTTATTCATCTTATTCTTCGTATTTTTCTGATTCTTCTTATTTTTATTATTCTTTTTATTCTTCTTATTCTTCTTATTATTTCTTAATCTTCTTATTCTTATAATTCTTCTTATTCTTTTTATTCTCCTTATTTATCGTATTCGTCTTATTCTTCTTATTCGTCTTATTCTTCTTATTCTTCTTATTCATCTTATTCTTATTCGTATTATTCTTCATATTCTTCTTTTTAAGTTTGTTTTATTAATTATAAAAGTCCTCAGTTTCGGTGGAGGAATACCATTTTTACTAGCTAGAGAACTACACTTTTCCCCTTTTACACCCTTTATAAAATAAAACAATGAACTATAAAGCTTTCAGTCAAATTCTAATTGAAGTAAGACAATTCCAGTTTGTCTTTAATCTAATTTTCTTAAAATAAAGCCTACTTGATTTGCCTTTTCTATTCCCCATTAATCCTACATGTTTACTTCTTTCTCTATCTACAACCTCTCACTTTCTACTATCATACTTTTGCCTCCTTAGGTAAAAATTTGGCAGCCTTTTTGCTATGTATCCAATTCCCACTTAGCTTGGTTGTCCCTAAGCTTTAACTAGTTTTCTCTCTTGTGTTTCTGATCTTCTAGCAGTTGTAAACCCTGCATTTCTGAAAACATACAAAAACATGGCAAAACATAGCACATATACTAATACAGGCAGCCTTCTGCCCAGTAGCATATCCTCGTGCAATAGCCCTTCAACTTTCTTTTTGCTATCTACTTTGCTCCTTGGCAGTACTCTAAATTGCTATTTTTATTCTTCCATCCTCCTGATATGTCTGCCACTCTGCCCCTATTTGGAACCTCGGTGCTATTACTGAATTATAACCCCTAGTACACCCCCAAACAAGTGGCCTTCTGACTCAACTAACTTATAGACCGGCTAATACACGGCCCCCCTTCAAATTACACATTAATTTTCAAACATACAATCACATTCAGTACAGCATTAACAAGAAATATACAGAGCAAGCTAATGCAGAACTTGACTTTGCAATTTCTTATTCTCTCTTAATACAGTAATTAACATACATCACCTGATCCTATCCCATGCATAAAAACAAGAAACCTACCTACCTCAATCCTTAACCCCCCCCCCCCCCCCCCCCCCCATATTATAAAATAGCCCCATAGAATAGGATTTCGCACCCAAAACTCACTGCAAGGAAAGACCTGCACAGAGAATCTACAACAATATTGAATAGAAATGACATTTTCAGTAGCTCCCATATCCAATCTTTATTTTATTCTTACATATGGGAAAGCGATCCTATCTAGTTTAGCTAACACTTTTAGTTTCCTGGTAGAGTTTCCTCATCATACTCATTATCTCCTTA
>JAREIK010006369.1:0-52395 GCA_029783825.1 Sapria himalayana
TACCATGTATAATTATCTTATTCTTATTAATTATATATCATATAAATTCAATATATATAATTTTAATGATAGATATTATAATAATGATCAAAAATTATATAAATAAGCTTTTATTAATAATATAAATATTAATTAAAATATATTTACATTACACAAAATGATTCAAACTCAAATAAAAATTAATTACTAAATAATAATATTTAATTTTAAAATTTTTCCATCTTTTTATAACCTTATATTTTTTTATGATTAAAAATAAATTATTTAAATAATATCAGTCTCACTCGAAATTTATTTTGTAATTAATTTTTCTAAAAATTAAAATATAAATAATTAAAATGAATATTTAAAATT
Source organism: Sapria himalayana (assembly GCA_029783825.1). Taxonomy (NCBI): domain Eukaryota; kingdom Viridiplantae; phylum Streptophyta; class Magnoliopsida; order Malpighiales; family Rafflesiaceae; genus Sapria; species Sapria himalayana. The sequence goes on from JAREIK010006369.1 coordinate 355, forward strand.
ATAATAAATAGAAATAAAAATGAGATTTATTATTTATTAAGTAGTATACAGCTATTATAAGGTTTATGTATTTAGGTGTTTCGGGTTTTATAAGCTACTGATTCAAAAGCAAAGCAAAATATATTACTTAATAATAATTATTTGTTTTTAAATTTTTATTCTTTATAAATGCTTATCTATTTTCTGATGAAAAATAATTTTTAGAAATTATATTTTTAACTCAAAAAAAATTATTTTATAATTAATATATATATATATATATATATATAAAACTTAACAATCAAAATGATTTTATAAATTATAATTAAAACAAATAAAAGAATGAGATTTATTAATTATTATTTAGGTATAACCGGTTTAAAGGGATTATCTATATAGGGTTAATCGGAATTTTGTAGTTTAGTGATTTAAGTGTTTAGAAATTTAGTGATTTATAGTGTTTTATTTAAATAATTATAACAAAAAAAATATTTTTTTTTATTTTTTAACATGTTCAAAGGTTATATAATCTTTGAAAATATAAAATTTTAAAACTTTTTTCAAATGTGAATATAATATTTAGTTATAATAATATTAAATTTATATATCATATAAATTCAATATAAACATTTTCTAGTGAAATATATTCTAAAAATGAATCAAAATAAATTAATAATCTATTATTAATAAGCTAGATATCAATTAAAATATAATTACAAAACCTAAAATGAATTCAAAAATAAAGCAAAATATATTACTATATAAATTTTTTTGTTTTTAATTTTTTTTCTTTTATTAAATTATCTATATTTTTTGTTGAAAAATAATTTATATAAATTATATTTGTATAACTTATATTTATTTTGTAATTAATATTTATATAAAAATAAACAAATAAATGATTAAAATGAATATTTAAATGTATAATGAAAAAAATAAAAATGAGATTTATTATTTATTATTTAGGATATACAAGTTGAAAATTTATATCTATTAGGGTTTTTCGAGATTTAGAAGTTTTTGATTTAGTTTTAGGCATTTAATGGTTTATAGGTTTTATTCAAATAATGAAATAATAAAAAATTTAATTTTTGATATATTTCAAATTTTTAAAGGTTATAAACATTTGAAAATATAATAATTTTAAAATTTTAAAATGTGATACAATAATTTAGTAATATAAATCTTATAACTATATATATATAAACTAAATATAAACAATTTTATTGATAGATATTATATCATTACATAAAATAAATAAATAAACTATTATTAAAATGATAGATATAAATTTAAATATAATTAAAAACCTAAAATGATTTAAAATCTAAGTAAAATTTATTACTAAATAATAATTTTTTTTTAGTTTTTGCATAATTTATAAGCTTATATGTTTTTTTGAAGAAAAATATATTATTAAAATTATTTTATATCACTTATAATTTATTTTGAAATTAATATTTCTATAAATTATTTAAACTATATTTAAAGGTTACTGTTTAAAGATTTAAGTATTTAGGGGCTTCGGGTTTTAGGAGTTTAGATATTTATGTTTTTAGGCATATAATGTTTATAAGTTTTATTAAACAATGATATAACAAAAATTTATATTTGTTATTTTTTCCTCATTTTTGAAGGTTATAAACTTTGAAAATATAACAATTTTAAATTTTTTTTATATGTGAATACTATATTTAGTTATGATATCTTAATAAGTATATATCATGTAAATTCAATATAAACAATTATATTGAAATACATTATATTAATGATCAAAAAATAAATTAATAAACTATTATTAATAAGATAGATATTATTTTAAATATAATTGCAAAACCTAAATTTATTCAAAATCAAAGTAAATATATTAAAAAATATACTTTCTTATTGTTTTGCTTCTTTTTATAAGTTTATATTTTTCGTTATTAAAAGTAAATTATTTAAATTATATTGTCCTCCTCATAATTAATTTTTAACTTATAATTCTATAAAAATAAACTAATAAATAATTAAAATGAATATTTAAAATTATAATGAATACAAATAAAATAGATATTTATTATTTATTATTAACGATATACTAGTTAAATGGTTTAAGTATTTCGGGGTTTTGGGGTTTTGTGATTTAAATGTTTAGGCCTTTAGTGATTTATAGCTTTTATTTAAAGATGAAATAAAAAATTTAATTTTTTGATTTTTTTTGTTTTTTTTCATTTTTTTTTTGATTTTTTTTGATTTTTTTTTTAATTTTTGAAGGTTATAACCTTTGAAATTAAATTAATTTTTAATTTTTTTTAAATGTGAATATAATATTCAGTAATAATAATCTTAATAATTATACATAATGTAAACTCAATATAAATAATTTTATTAATAGATATTATAATAATGATCAATAAAAAATTAATAAACTATTATTAATAAGAATGATATAAATTAAAATAAAATTGCAAAATCTAAAATGATTCAAAATAAAAATAAAATATATTACTAAATAATTAATTTTTGTTTTTAAAATTTTGCCGCTTTTTATAAGGATATATATTTTTTTAATGAAAAATAAATTATTAAAATTAGATCTATTTCACTAATAATTTATTTTGTAATTAATATTTATATAAAAATAAACTGATAAATAATTAAAATAAAAATTTAAAATTATACATAATAAAAATTAAATAGAGATTTATGATATTTTATTAATGTACACCTGTTTAATGGTTAAGTATTCAGAGGTTTTGTCGTTTAGGAGTTTATCAATTTATGTTTTTAGGCATTTAGTGGTTTATAGGGTTTATTAAAATAATAAAATAACAAAAAAAAATTGGAATTTTTTCTCATTTTCATAGGTTATAACCTTTGAAAATATAATAATATTTAAAATTTTTTGAAATGCAAATACAATATTTAGTTATAATAATATTAATAATTATATATCATATAAATTCAATATAACAATTGTATTGTTAGATAATATAATAATCATCAAAATTTAAATTAATAAACTATTAATAAAAAAATTGATATTAATTAAAAAATTTTTACAAAACCCAAATTGATTCAAAATTAAAGTAAATTATATTACTGGATAATCATTTTTAATTTTTAAATTTTTACTTCTTTTATAAGCATATATATTTTTTGATTAAAAATAAATTAATTAAAATATATATGTCGCTCTCATAATTTAATTTGTAATAAATAATTCTATAAAAATAAACTATTAAATAATTAAAATGAATATTTAAAATTATAAGAAATAGAAATAAAAATTAGATTTATTAATTATTAAGTAGTATATTGCGGTTTTATGTTTTATGTATTTAGGCATTATGATGTTTAGGAGTTTACTGATTTAAAAGTGTATGCATTTAGTGGTTTATAGGTTTTATTAAAAAAATAAAATAATAAAAAATTTATTTTTATTATTTTTTGATATTTTCAATGGTTATAACCTTTGAAAATATAATAATTTTTAATTTTTTTTAAAATGTGAATACAATATTTAGTTATAATAATCATTATATTTATATATCATATAAATTCAAAATAAATAATTTTATTGATAAATATTCTAATGATGATCAAAAAATAAATTAATAATCTATTATTAATAAGATAGATATCAATTAAAATATAATTACAAAACCTAAAATGATTTAGAAGAAATGCAAAATATATTACTATATAATAATTTTTTGTTTTGAAATTTTTTTTTCATTTAAAAAGTTTATCAATAATTTTTTGATGAAAAATAATTTATATAAATTATATTTGTCTAACTCAATTTATTTTGTAATTTATATTTATATATAAATAAACAAATAAATAATTAAAATGAATATTTAAAATTATAATTAAAAAAATGAGATTTATTATTTATTATTTAGGGATACCAGTTTAATTTAATTAGATTTGTCTCAATAATAATTTATTTTCTAATTTATATATCTATTAAAAGATAAAAACCATTAATTGCCTAAACACATAAATCTCTAAACTCCTAAACCCCAAAGCCTTTAAATACTTAAACCTTTAAACTCGTAAACCTTAAATATAATTTAAATAATATATTGAAATATTAATTACAAAATAAATTATGAGTGATACAAATATAATTTAAATAATTTATTTTTCATCAAAAAAAATATATTAGATAATAAAAAGAAGTAAAAACTAAAAAACAAAAATTATTATTTAGTAATAAATTTTACATTGTTTTTGAATCATTTTAGGTTTTTTAATTATATTTTAATTTATATCTATCATATTAATAATAACATATTAATTTATTCTTTGATAATTGATTTAATATCTATCAATAAAATTGTTTATATTTAGTTTATATTATATATAATTATAATGATTATTATTACTAAATATTGTATTCACCTTTTTTAAAAAATTTAAAATTATTATATTTTCAAAGGTTATAACCTTTGAAAATGTTAAAAAATATCAAAAATATTATCAAAGGTTAAGTATTTAAATAATTTGTCATTTGAAAATTTAGTGATTTATGTTTTTAGGCATTTAATGTTTTATAGGTTTTATTTAAACAATAAAATAAAAAAATAAAATTTAGAATTTTTTTCTCAATTTCATACGTTATAACCTTTGAAAATATAATAATATTTAGAATTTTTTTTAATGTAAATATAATATTTTAGTTATAATAATATTAATAATTATATATCATATAAATTCAATATAAACAATTTTATTGATAGATATTATAATAATGATCAAAAATTAAATTAATAAATTATTAATAAAAAGATAGAAATTCATTAAAAAATATTTATAGAACCCAAATTGATTCAAAATTAAAGTTAAATATATTACTGGATAATAATTTTAAATTTTTAAATTTTTAAATTTTTATCTCTTTAATATAAGTATATATAATTTTTCATAAAAAATAAATTATTTAAATTATATTTGTTGCACTCATAATTTATTTTGTAATAAATATTTTCATAAAAATAAACTAATAAATAATTAAAATGAATATTTAATTTATAATAAATAGAAATAAAAATATGATTTATTATTTATTATGTATTATATATCGGTTTAATGGTTTCTATATTTAGGCATTATGGTGTCTATGAGTTAACTTATTTAACTGTGTATGCATTTAGTAGTTTATAGGTTTTATTTAAAAAATAAAAAAACATAAAATTTATTTTTATTATTTTTTGATATTTTCAAAGGTTATAACCTTTGAAAATAAAATAATTTTTAAATTTTTTTCAAAAGTGAATTCAATATTTAGTTATAATAATCATTATATTTATATATCATATAAATTCAATATAAAATATTTTATTGATAAATATTCTAATAATGATCAAAAATTAAATTAATAATCTATTATTAATAAGATAGATATCAATTATAATATAATTACAAAACCTAAAATGATTCAGAAGCAAAGCAAAATATATTACTATATAATAATTTTTTGTTTTGAATTTTTTTTTTCTTTTAAAAAGTTTATCTATTTATTTTGATGAAAAATAATTTATATAAATTATATTTGTGTAGCTCATAATTTATTTTGTAATTAATATTTATATAAAAATAAACAAATAAATAATTAAATTTGAATATTTAAAATTAAAATTGAAAAAAAATGAGATTTATTCTTTATTATTTAAGATATACCGGTTTAATTTAAATTATATCTATCTCACTAATAATTTATTTTGTAATTAATATTTCTATAAAAATAAACTGATATAATTAAAATAAAAATTAAAATTATATTGAATAATTAAAATAATTTATTTTGTTCCTCTCTCAACTCTAGAATGATTGCTAAAGCTCTAACCAAAATAATAGGAGCTTTTACTTTATCTCTATTATGTCTCATCATATTTGATGTTGAATCACTAGGCTATCAAAGGTAATTTGACTAATGTACCCTAACAGACTAAACCAAAGTTGACCCCTATGTGTTGACATATCTAGTTGTTGAGGATGCTATTTATATTGATTATTGTAATTTCTTATAAAATATCTCTCATGCACACACTCAATGAAAATTTTTAAAACATAGTTCACCTCTAAAAAAATAACCACCTTGTAGCCTATTAGAACAAATTAGCCCCAGGGCAGTTTGAGCAGGGCAAGAAGTATGTGCTCTCTTTAATCAAGAATCGAAAAAGTTATTTTATTGGCATGTCTAAGCCTTTTTTTTATATCCTCATGGATATTAAAAGTATCATTTCTTTCTTTTTATATTAAATGAGTTATGTATACAAGCTCACAATACCCAAAAAGGTGTAAATGAATATTATTCAAATGTATAAAAGGTTTTAATCATTGATCAAAATATTAGTCTTTCATATTGACACTTGAGATCACAAATCAAAGGAAAAAGCCATAGTGATATTTCTAATCCCAAGAATTTTAGCTATAGAAAGTTATAAAGAGTAGTACTCGAGCTTTAACTATTTTTAGGGTCATGACTTTTGCTCTTGAGGAATGTCCAAAGTTACAATCATTCCTAGTGAAATGACATTGCAATATAAAGATAAAATGCACAAGCTATGGTCATATCCAATACTGTGACCCAGTATTATAATAATTAAATATGTATTCATTTTCATTCTTAGTCCATAACAATATGTTCAACAGAGAGAAACAAGTTATGGTATATTCTCATCGATTTGATTTTGTGTTCTAGAGACAAAATATACAATCATGACAATTGCTAATGCTACAATAATCTAAAGCAAGAAATAGACTTAATCCATAACTCACCCCTTGAGTCAAGACTTTGTGTTACATATTCAAAAAGATAAAACTGTGACATTCCTAAAAGTTGCGAATTTCAATCTAAATTTAATATGTAGTCATTTGATTATAAAAGTGCAAAACATGAGACATAGGATTTAGGTTTTATGGACCAAGGTTATAGTTTATGGTTTAAGGTTTAGGATTTAAAGTTTAGGGTTTATGGTTTTTTTTTGTTTTTTTTGGAAAATACACACTTTATTTATCATTTAGGCACACAACTTACAAGAGACTAAAAAGCTGACTAATTAAGGTCAGCCCACCAAATCTTATGCACCTTATGATGCACCATATTAAAACTATGCAAATATAATATTGTGCATGTGTGTAACATGCAGCATCAAGCATTTGCCTATGTCATTGCTATGCAATGGAATACTTGTAAAACTGAATACCCATAAATCCACAAGTCCATATCTATGGCACTTTGTCAATTCATTCTTACCTCTGAATTTCACATTCTTTTGCTCCAATGATCCTCAAAAGAGAATCTCTTGGGTTAGAATGTTTCCTCCTCGAGCTCCAAGAAGTGGCTCTATGTTGCACCGACAAAATATCAAAAAATATGCACGCATCAGTGTGCATGTGTGATGAGGTCCATCTCATAGTCTAATTCTCTATGCGTACAACCAAGCTAGAATACAAGTAAAATTACAAAATGCTATAAAGATGGGTCTTCTGCTCCTGGGATTGTAGCATTCCCTAATGTCTATTTACAAAATGCATTAGTGGGCCCCACTTAGTGATACTCATGGGCCTAGTTGCCCTCATTACAAGCTACATAGAGAATAGACAAGGTTGTTTGTGTGAGTATATCATGATCCATCTCTACAAGTACATTGACCATACAAAGTCCAAAATATAAATAAGACTACAAACATAAACTACAATTTTGAATCTTTCGCTCCCATGTGGATGGTCTGGACTCTATTGCTTACTTGCACTACTTGGTGATGCTTCGGATTTTTCTGGCTAACCAATTAATCATGGATTACCTGCTACTCCTATTTGGCGACGGTTGGGTGGCGCTCTATGCTACCTGATAGGGCTAGTGGGACCCACTCCTAGCTACTCCTGGGTTTACTCCTGTGTTTACTCCCGACCACTTTGCTCGGTCTCGTCAGTTGTCCGAATGTTATCATCCCGGCTTGCTAGTGGGGCCCTCTACAAGCTGGTGTCCCATACTTTTGGCTGCTTCCAGGACTTGCTGGCCCCTCTAAATGCTACACTAAGATGGACAAGAATATGTGCACGTGTGTACTGTGGTCTGTCGCTGCGTGTGTGTGGAGCTACAGTATCAGGGTATAGAAGTTTAGTAATTTAAGTATTTAGGAATTTTGTGGTTTATAGGTTTTATTTAAATAATTAAATAACCAAAATATTATTTTTATGATTTTTTCTCATTTTCAAGGTTATAACCATTTAATATAATGTAAATTCAATATAAATAATTTTTTTGATCTATATTATAATACTGATCATAAAATAGATTAATAAACTATTATTAATAAGATAGATATTAATTAAAATATATTTGCAACACTTAAAATGATTCAAAATCAAAGTAAAATATATTACTAAATAATAATTTTTTATTTTTAAATTTCTGATTATTTTTATAAGCTTATAAATTTTTTTAATGAAGATAAATTATTTAAATTATATTTCTCATTCATAATTTTATTTTGGAATTAAAATGTCTATAAAAATAAACTAATAAATAAATAAAATGAATATTAAAATTATAATGAATACAAATAAAAATGAGATTTATGATTAATTATTCAGGGTATACCGGTTTAATGGTTTAAGTATTTAGGAGTTTATGAGTTTAGTGATTTAAGTGATTAGGCATTTAGTAGTTTATATATTTTAATTAAAAAATGAAATAACAAAAAAATTATTTTTAAAATTTTTTAGCAATTTTTAAGGATATAATCTTTATAAATATTATAATTTTTAATTTTTTTTCAAATGTGAATACAATATTTAGTTATAATAAATTTAATAATTATATATCATGCAAATTAAAAATAAACAATTTTATTGATAGGTATTAATAAACTAAATATAAATATAAATATAATAATGATCAAAAAATAAACTTATAAACTATTATTAATTGATAGATATTTATATATTAATTATAAATACTTAAACCTTTAAAGATGGTTTAAATGTTTAAGTATTTAAGGGTTTTGTGGTTTAGGGGTTTAGGAGTTTAATGATTTAAGCGTTTAGGCATTTTCTAGTTTATAGGTTTTATATAAACTATAAAATAACAAAAAAAATTATTTTTTTAATTTTATCTCATTTTCAAAGATGATAACCATTAAAAATATAATAATTTTTAAATTATTTTCAATGTAAATATAATATTAAGTTATAATACTCTTTATAATTATATATCAAATAAATTCAATATAAACAATTTTATTGATAAATATTCTAATAATGATCAAAAAAAAATTAATAATCAATTATTAATATGATAGATATCAATTAAATATAATTATAAAACCTAAAAATGATTTAGAAGTAAAGCAAATTATATTACTATATAATAATTTTTTGTTTTTAAAATTTTTTTTCTATTAAAAAGTTTATCTATTATTTTTTGATGAAAAATAATTTATATAAATTATTTTTGTCTAGCTCAGATTATTTTGTAATTAATATTTATATATATATAAACAAATAAATAATTAAAATGAATATTTAAAATTATAATGAAAAAAAATAAGATTTATTATTTATTATTTAGGGATGCTATTTTAATTTAAATTAGATCTGTCTCACTAATAATTTATTTTGTAATTACTATTTCTATAAAAATAAACTGATAAATAATTAAAATAAAAATTTAAAATTATACTTAATAAAAATTAAAATGAGATTTATGAATTATTATTAATGTTTACCAGTTTAATGGTTTAAGTATTTAGAGGTTTTATCATTTAGGAGTTTAGTCATTTATATTTTTAGGCATTTAGTGGTTTAAGGTTTTATTTAAACAATGAAATAACAAAAAAAATATTTTTTTTTTCACATTTTCAAAGGTTATAACCTTTGAAAATATAATAATTTTAAATTTTTTTAAAAATGTGAATACAATATTTAGTAATAATAATCAATATAATTATATATAATATAAGCTAAATATAAATAATTTTATAGATAAATATGATTTCAATTATCAAAAAATAAATTAATATGCTATTATTAATATGATAGATATAAATTAAAATATAATTAAAAAACCTAAAATGATTCAAAAACAATGTAAAATTTATTACTAAATAATAATTTTTGTTTTTTAGTTTTTTCTTCTTTTTAAAAGCTTATATATTTTTTTTTGATGAAAAATAAATTATTTAAATTATATTTGTATAACTCATAATTTATTTTGTAATTAATAATTCAATATATTATTTAAATTATATTTAAGGTTTATGAGTTTAAAGGTTTATGTATTTAGGGCCTTCGGGTTTAAGGAGTTTAGAGATTTATGTCTTTAGGAATTTAATGGTTTATAAGTTTTATTTAAACAATGATATAACAACAAATTTATTTTTATTATTTTTATCATTTTTGAAGGTTATAACTTTTGAAAATATAACAATATTTAAAATTTTTTATTATGTGAATACAATATTTAGTTATGATAATCTTAATAATTATATATCATGTAAATTCAATATAAACAATTATATTGATAGATATTATATTAAAGATAAAAAAATAAAATAATAAACTATTATTAATAAGAAAGATTGTATTTAAAATATATGTGCAAAATGTAAATTTATTCAAAATCAAAATAAAATATATTACTAAATAATAATTTATTTGATGTTTTGCTTCTTTTAATAAGTTAATATTTTTTTTATTAAAAGTAAATTATTTAAATTATATTTGCCTCCCTCATAATTTATTTTTTATTTATTATTCTATAAAAATAAACTAATAAATAATTAAAATTAATTTTTAAAACTATAATGAATACAAATTAAATAAAGATTTATTATTTTTTATTCAGGATATACTAGTTTAATTTTTTGATTTTTTTTAATTTTTGAGGGTTATAACTTTTGAAATTATAATAATTTTTAATTTTATTTAAATGTGAATATAATATTCAGTAATAATAATCTTAATAATTATATATAATGTAAACTCAATATAAATAATTTTATTAATAGATATTATAATAATGATTAATAAAAAATTAATAAACTATTATTAATAAGAATTATATAAATTAAAATATAATTGCAAAATCAAAAATGATTCAAAATAAAAATAAAATATATTACAAAATTATAAATTTTTGTTTTTAAAATTTTGCCTCTTTTTATAAGGATATATATATATTTTTTGATGAAAAATAAATTATTTAAATTAGATATGTCTCTCTAATAATTTATTTTGTAATTAATATTTCTATAAAAATAAACTGATAAATAATTAAAATAAAAATTTAAAATTATACTGAATAAAAATTAAAATGAGATTTAAGATTTATTATTAATGATTACCAGTTTAATGGTTTAAGTATTTAAAGGTTTTATCGTTTATTAGTTTAGTGATTTATGTTTTTAGGCATTTAGTGCGTTATAGGTTTTATTTAAATAATAAAATAACAAAAAAATTGTAATTTTTTCTCATTTTCATAGGTTATAACCTTTGAAAATATAATAATTAGTTATTAAAATATTTAGTTATTTTAATATTAATAATTATATATCATATAAATTAAATATAAACAATTTATTGATAGATAATATAATAATGATCAAATTTAAATTAATAAACTATTAATAAAAAGATTGATATTAATTAAAAAATATTTACATAACCCAAATTGATTCAAAATAAAGTAAAATATATTACTGGATAATAATTCTTAATTTTTAAATTTTTACTTCTTTTATAATCATATATTTTTTTGAAAAAAAAATTTAATTAAAATATATATGTCGCTCTCATAATTTAATTTGTAATAAATATTTCTATAAAAATAAACTAATAAATAAATAAAATGAATATTTAAAATTATAATAAATAGAAATAAAAATTAGATTTATTAATTATTAAGTAGTATATAGTGGTTTAATGGTTTATGTATTTAGGCATTATGAGGTTTAAACGTTTACTAATTTAACTGTGTATTCATTTAGTGGTATATAGGTTTTATTAAAAAAATAAAATAATTAAAAATTTATTTTTATTTTTTTTTATATTTTCAAAGGTTATAACATTTGAAAATATAATAATTTTTAAATTTTTTTTAAATGTGAATACAATATTTAGTTATAATAATCATTATATTTATATATCATATAAATTCAATATATACAATTTTATTGATAAATATTCTAATAATGATCAAAAAATAAATTAATAACCTATTATTAATAAGATAGATATCAATTAAAATATAATTACAAAACCTAAAATGATTTAGAAGAAAAGCAAAATATATTACTATATAATAATTATTTGTTTTGAAATTTTTTTTCTTTTAAAAAGTTTATCAATAATTTTTTGATGAAAAATAATTTATATAAATTATATTTGCCTAACTTAATTTATTTTGTAATTAATATTTATATATAAATAAACAAATAAATAATTAAAATGAATATTTAAGATTATAATAAAAATAAAATGAGATTTATTATTTATTATTTAGGGATACAGGTTTAATTTAAATTAGATCCGTCTCACTAATAATTTATTTTGTAATTAATATTTTTAAAAAATAAATTGATAAATTATTAAAATAAAAATTTAAAATTATACTGAATAAAAATTAAAATTAGATTTATGATTTATTATTAATGGATACCGGTTTAATGATTTAAGTATTTAGAGGTTTTGTCGTTTGGAGTTTAGCGATTTATGTTTTTAGGCTTTTTGTGATTTATTGGTTTTATTTAAAAAAATAAAATAACAAAAAAATTTTCTATAATTTTTTATCAATTTCATAGGTTATAACATTTGAAAATATAATAATATTTAAAATTTTTTAAAATTTTAATACAATATTTGGTTATAATAATATTAATAATTATATATCATATAAATGTAATATAAATAATTTTATTAATAGATATTATAATAATGATCAAAAATTAAATTTATAAACTATTAATATTAAGATAGATATTAATTAAAAAAATATTTAAAAGACCCAAATTGATTCAAAATTAAAGTAACTTATATTACTTGATAATAATTTTTAATTTTTAAATTTATACTTCTTTTATAAGCATATATTTTTATTAGATAAATAATATATTATTTAAATTATATTCGTCCCACTGATAATTTATTTTGTAATAAATATTTCTAAATAAATACACTAATAAATAATTAAAATGAATGTTTAAAAATATAATAAATAGCAATAAAAAATAGATTTATTAATTATTAAGTAGTATTTAGCGGTTTAATCGTTTATGTATTTAGGCATTACGAGATTTAGGAGTTTACTGATTTAACTTTATATGCATTTAGTAGGGCTGCTCACGGGACACAGAGATTCACGACCCAACTCGAAGTCTTGTCCCAAAAGAATTGGGACTGAGAAAAATCTATTGACTTTGTCTTTTCTCATCCCATTCTGTCACGTATTTTTTCTTTTGGGATGGTTTCGGATCTTAAGCAATATCCATCCCGAGAACCGCCCCGACCTAAAAAATCAATACTAGAAATTGGAATATATATATATATATATATATATATATAACATGAAGATGCCACTAATTCTGCTACTGACCATCCAATTCCGACACACCTATTGCTGTTCCGATGAGTTCTAGGCCACTTCACGCCGTTCCAGCCGTGTTCCGTTAGGTCCAACCCTTGTCCATCGCACCTATTTTTATGGTAGGTTCTTCAATTCCAATTGTAAAAGAAAGTCAAGGTAAATCTGAACCTCAAGCCCATAAAAAGTATAAGACTGCTATTTGGGAAACTTATGAGATATTAGTTGATTTAGAGGGAAATGAAACTGGCAGGGCAGCTTGTATATGGTGTAGGAAAAAATATTTGGCAAAAAGTGATCAAGGTACTTTTGGTTTATGGAAATACTTGAGAGAGACTTATAAAAAATTTCCACACAAAAAATACTTAATCGTAGCTCACGAAGGTAAAGACAAGTCACAATCTTTGTTGAGTTTCACTAAAGGTACTAGTTCAGAGGATAACAAATTAACTTATTGGTAATTTGATCAACAACTAGTTAGGAAGGCTTTGGTGAAAATGATCATAAAAGATGAATTGCCTTTTTCTTTTGTTGAGAGGGATGAGTTTAAAAAGTTTTGTAAAGTTAGTGTGCCTCAATTTAAAATTCCATCTAGACACCCCACACTAAGGGATTGTTTTTCTTTGTTTGTGAAGGAAAAGAAAAAATTATTTGATAGCATATCATCTCATTGTTATAAAGTTTCATCGTCTACCGACATTAGGTCTAGCATTCAAAATTTGTCTTATATATGTTTGACTGTTCATTCCATTGATTTTCAATGGAATATGCATAAAAGGCTTTTGAACTTTTGTGTAATTAAAAGTCATGTTGAAGTTATTATTAGAAATGCTATTGAGTTTTGCATGAATGAATGAGGTTTGAGAAAGTTGATGTGCATTACTATTGACAATGCATCAAATAATGTTGTTGCAGTTGAACAAATATAAAAAAAAGGCTTGTGAAGAAAAGTGTTGTACCTTTGAGAGGCGAGCATTTTCATATGAGATGTTGTGCTCATATCCTAAACTAAATTGTCAGAGATGGCATTGTAGTAGTTGAGGGTGCTATTCAAAAAATTAGAGGTGTGGTGAAATATGTGAGGAGCAGTCATAAAAGATTAGATATGTTTAAGCTATGTGTTGAAGAAGCAAACTTGACATATGGATCTTCATTGCAATTAGATTGTCCTACAAGATGGAATTCACCTTATTTGATGCTACAAAATGATATAAAATATCAAAAAGAATTTGATAAGTTAGAGGACAAAGACAAAAGATTTTTGAAGGAGTTTGGTTCAAATGTTCCAACTGAGAGAGACTGAACAAACACCAAAATTTTGGCTCGTTTCTTGAAAACTTTTTAAGAGGTAACTTGTAAATTTTCTGGCTCATAATATTTTACCTCTAGTGTTTATTTTCCTGAGATTATTCGAATTTTGAAAAAAATTGTGCTATGTGAAAATAGTAGAGATATAATGGTGTCTGAAATGGGTATGAATATGAGGCATAAATTCAACAAATATTGGGGTTCTCTTCAGTCAACAGATATAATGCTTTTGCTAGCAGTAGTGTTGGATCCTAGATATAAGCTCAAATATCTCAAGTTTAAGTACACATAGCATTATAGAAAGGAATTGGCTAAAAATTTGGTGAAAAAGGTTATAAATGCCTTAAATGAGATGATGTATGATTATAAAGATTTAAATGAAGATGAATCAAAAGAAGATGATTTCTCTTACACTGTGTTGAAGAAAAATGATGATTTCTTTGATGGTAGTGATACTTATGTTGATGATTTTTTTCGTTGAATTGTAGAAAGAACAAGAAGTTGCAGCTTTGGAAGAGTTGGATAGGTACTTGGAGGACAAAATTGAAAAAAATAGAATTGATTTTGATCTTCTAAACAAGTGGAAGGTAAATGAGGGTAGGTATCCTTCTTTGGAAAATGTAGCAAGGGATGTATTTGCTATCCAAGCATCTACTGTGGCCTACGAATCTACATATAGCAATGGGGGGAAAAATTTAGATAAATTTAGGAGTTCTTTAACACCTATTATAGCTGAAGTTCTCATATGTCTACAAGATTGGTTGAGAAGCTCAAACAAACCTATTTAAATTGAAAAATTAGTTCAAGACCTTGATGATAATTAATTAGGTCAGTATACAAATCTTGTAAATTTTAATTTCACTTTTACTTATTTTATTCATTCAATTTAATAGAAATATGGTTCAATTACAATTTTCAAAGGGGTCACAAGATCCAAATATTTTTCCAACTATAGTTCCCCAACTAAATTTGGAATTGGTGTATTAAATTTTATAAGGTAATATTTTGTTTTTTTATTACTCTATCATCTTAGAAATTTATGTCTACATGATTAACACGTTTTCATCATTGGTTGTCCTTCTACAGTGGAGGAAGAAAAGGGAGTAGTTGTAGAAGAGATAATTATTTGGGTTTGGATTTTCATTGCTGTTCCGGGACAGACCTTTGAAATGATAATTATCATAGTTGTTATTAGTTGTATTTTTTTTGTTATATTAAGCTGCCTAATTTTGGCAATTACTTAAGTAGTAATTGCTGCTACCAATGTTTGTGGTCATCTTTAGATATTCCTTGATATTTTAAGTAATTGTTTAAAAAATGTAGTATTGCTATTATGGTTAACTTTCACTCGGCTGAACAAAGCCAACTTGTGAAAAAATAAAGAACCAAATTAAGCACACAACTGAGTCACATTCTATTTAATATTTCATCCTTTTCTTCACATCAAAGCTTTTGACAAGGTAATGGAACTCGTTTACGGTATTCAGCCTATTTGACAAAACAAAATTGGCCCAATTTGAGTTTGAAAGATACATAACTAAGGAAATATAAATGGTACAACAAAAGGTTTCGACATGAACTAACTTGGCCGGTTTGAAATAAATAAATTTAAAAAAATGTCTGAACTCCGTTCCTTCCCGGAATGTTTTCTCCTACCCAAAATCCCAGATCTACGTCTCGTCCTGTCCCGATATTTTGAACCTATGGGACGGGTTTAGAAATTCAAAAAAAAATCTCCAAACTGTGAGAAGGGACTGGAGATTTATAATCTCCATCCCGTCTTGTCCCATGAGCACCCCTAGCATTGAGTCGTTTATAGGTTTTATTTAAAAAATAAAATAACAAAAAAATTATTATTATTATTTTTTGATATTTTCAAAGGTTATATAACCTTTGAAAATATATTAATTTTTAATTTTTTTTCAAATGTAAATACAATATTTAGTTATACTAATCATTATATTTATATATTATATAAATTCAATATAAATAATTTTATTGATAAATATTCTAATAATAATCAAAAAATAAATTAATAATCCACTAATAATAAGATAGATATTAATTAAAATATGAATACAAAACTTAAAATGATTCAGAAGCAAAGAAAAATATAATACTATATAATAATTTTTTGTTTTTAAATTTTTTTTAATAAGTTTATCTATATTTTTTTGATGAAAAATAATATATATAAATTATATTTGACTAACTCATAATTTATTTTGTAATTAATATTTATATATAAATAAACAAATAAATAATTAAAATAAATATTTAAAATTATAATAAAAAAAATAAGATTTATTATTTATTATTTAGTGATACCGGTTTAATTAAAATTAGATCCATCTTTCTAATATTTTATTTTGTAATTAATATTTCTATAAAAATAAACAGATAAATAATTAAAATAAAAATTTGATATTATACCGAATAAAATTTAAAATGAGATTTATGATTGATTATTACTATATACCAGTTTAATGGTTTAAGTATTTAGAGATTTTTTAATTTAGGACTTTAGTGATTTATGTTTTTAGGCATATAGTGATTAATAAGTTTTTTAAAACAATAAAATAACAAAAAAAAGTTTGTAATTTTTTCTCATTGTCTTAGGTTATAACCTTTGATAATATAATAATATTTAAATTTTTTGAAATGTGAATACTATGTATAATTATATTAATCTTACTAATTATATATCGTATAAATTCATTATAAACAATTTTAATAATAGATATTATAATAATTATCAAAAATTAAATTAATAATCTATTATTAATAAGATTGATATTAATTAAAAATATTTACAAAACCCAAATTGATTCAAAATTAAAGTAAAAAATATTACTGGATAATAATTTTTATTTTTAAAATTGTACTTCTTTTATAAGCGTATATATTTTTTTAATTAAAAATAAATTATTTAAATTATATTTGTCGCACTCATAATTTATTTTGTAATAAATATTTATATAAAATAACTTATAAATAATTAAAATTAATATTTAAAATAATAATAAATTGAAATAAACATTAGATATCTTAATTATTAAGTATTATATAGCAGTTTAATGGTTTATGTATTTAGGCATTATGGGACTTAGGAGTTTACTGATTTTACTGTGTATGCATTTAGTGGTTTATAAGTTTTATTTAAAAATTAAAATAACAAAATATTTATTTTTATAATTTAATGATATTTCAAAGGTTATAACATTTGAAAATATAATAATTTTTAAATATTTTTCAAATGTGAATTCAAAATTTAGTTATAATAAACATTATATTTATGTATCATATAAATTCAATATAAATAATTTTATTGATAAATATTCTAAAAATGATCAAAAAATAAATTAAAAATCTATTATTAATAAGATAGATATCAATTAAAATATAATAAAAAAACTTAAAATTATTCAAAAGAAATCAAAATATATTGCTATATAATAATTTGTTCTTTTGAATTTTTTTTTCTATTAAAAAGTTTATCCATATTTTTTTGATGAAAATTAATTTATATAAATTATATTTGTCTAACTCATAATTTATTTTTTAATTAATATTTATATAAAAATAAACAAATAAATAATTAAAATGAATATTTAAAATAATAATGAAAAAGATAATATTTAAATTTATTCTTTATTATTTTGGATATACCAGTCTAATTTAAATTAGATCTGTCTCACTAATAATTTATTTTGTAATTTATATTTCTATAAAAATAAACTGATAAATAATTAAAATAAAAATTTAAAATTATACTGAATAAAATTAAAATGATATTTATGAATTATTATTAATGTATACCAGTTTAATATTTTAAGTATTTAGAAGTTTATTCGTTTATGACTTTAGCGATTTATATTTTTAGTCATTTGGTGGTTTATAGGTTTTATTAAAACAATGAAATAACAAAAAAATTATTTTTGAAATTTTTTCACATTTTCAAATGTTATAACCTTTGAAAATGTGATAATTTTAACATTTTTAAAAAATGGGAATACAATATTTAGTAAAAATAATCATTATAATTATATATAATAACAACTAAATATAAACATTTATATTAATAGATATGGTATCAATTATCAAAAAATAAATTAATATGTTATTATTAATATGATTGATATAAATTAAAATATAATTGAAAAACATAAAAATATTCAAAATGCAAGTAAAATTTATTATTAAATAATAATTTTTTTTTAGTTTTTGCTTCTTTTTATAAGCTTATATTTTTTTGATGAAAAATAAATTATTTAAATTATATTTGTATCACTCATAATTTATTTTGTAATTAATATTTTAATAAATTATTTAAATTATATTTAAGGTTTACTAGTTTAAAGGTTTAACTATTTAGGGGCTTTTGTGTTTAGTAGTTTAGAGGTTTAAGTGTTTAGGCATTTAGTGGTTTATTAATTTTATTTAAACAATGATATAACAAGAAATTTATTTTTATTTTTTTTTTAATTTTTGAAGGTTATAACCTTTGAAAATATAATAATTTTTAAATTTTCTTCAAATGTAAATATAATATTTAATTATGATAATCGTTATAATTATAAGTCATTTAAATTCAATATAAATAATTACATTGCTAGATATTATAATTATGATCAAAAAAAATTTAATAAACTATTATTAATAAGATAGATATTATTTAAAATATATTTTCAAAATCTAAATTTATTCAAATTCTAATTAAAATATATTACTTAATAATACTGTTTTTAATGTTTTGCTTTTTATATAACTTTATATTTTTGTTATTATAAATAAGTTATTTAAATTAATTTGTCTTACTCATAATTTATTTTGTAATTTATAATTTTATAATCATAAACTAATAAATAATTTAAATAATTATTTAAATTTATAATGAATACAAATAAAATTTAGATTTATTATTTATTCTTCAGGATATACCGGTTTAATGGTTTAAGTATTTAGGTATTTTTTGGTTCAAGAGTTTAGTGATTTAAGTGTTTAGACCTTTAGTGATTTATAGTTATTATCTAAAGAATTAAATAACAAAAAATTTAATTTTTTCAATTTTTTTTAATTTTTGAAGGTTGTAACCTTTGTAAATATAATAATTTTAAATTTTTTTAAATGTGAATTTAATATTTAGTTATAATTATCTTAATAATTATATATAATGTAAACTAAATATAAATAATTTTATTAATAGATATTATAATAATGATCATAAAATAAATTAATAAACTAGTATTAATAAGAATGATATAAATTAAAATATAATTGTAGAATCTAAAATGATTCAAAAAATAAAATAAGATATATTACTAAATAATAATTTTTTATTTTAAAAATTCTGCCTCATTTTATAATCATATATATTTTTTTGATGTAAAATAAATTATTTAAATTAGATGTGTCTCACTAATAATTTATTTTGCGATTAATATTTCTATAAAAATAAATTGATAAATAATTATAATGAATATTTAAAATTATAATGAATAATAATAAAAAAGATATATATGATTTATTATTTAGGGTATACCTATTTAATGGTTTAAGTTTTTTGTGGTTTTAGGGTTAAGAAGTTTATTGATTTATATGTTTGCACATTTAGCTGTTTATTTGTTTTTTTTAATCAATGAAATAACAAAAAATTTATTTTTATGAATTTTCGTGATTTTCAAAGGTTATAACCTTTGAATACAATAGTTACTAATAATAATCTTAATAATTATATTTGATGTAAATTCAATATATAAAATTTTATTAATATATATTATTATAATGATCGAAAAATAAATTAATAAACTATTATTAATAAGACAGATATTAATTAAAATATATTTGCAGAACCCAAATAATTTCAAAATCAAAGTAAATTATATTACTAAATAAAATTTTAATTTTTTTAAATTTTGTTTATTTTTATATGGTTATATGTTTTTTCATAAAGAATAATTTATTTAAATTATATATCTCTCACTCATTATTTATTTTGTAATTAATATTTCTATTAAAATAAAGTAAAAAAATAAATAAAATGAATATTAAAAATTATAATGGATACAAATAAAAATGAGATTTATTATTTATTATTTATTATTTAGGTTATAAAAGTTTAATGGTTTAAGTATTTAGGGGGTTTTGGTGTTTAGGAGTCTAGAGATTTAAATGTTTAGGCATTTAATAGTTTATAAGTTTTATTTAAATAATAAAATAATAAAAAATTTATTTTTATGATTTTTTATCATTTTTGAAGGTTATAACCTTTGAAAATATAATAATTTTTAAATTTTTTTCAAATGTAAATATAACATTTAGTTATAATAATCTTAATAATTATAAGACATTTAAATTCAATATAAGTAATTTTATTGTTAGATATTATAAAATTGATCAAATAATAAATTAAAAACCTATTCTTAATAAGTTTGATAGCAATTAGAATATAATTGCAAAACCTATATATAATGATTCAAAATCAAAGTAAAATATATTAATAAATAATAATTTTTTGTTTTCAAATTTTTACTTCTTTTAATAACTTAAATATTTTTTTTGATTAAAAATAAATTATTAAAATTATAGTTGTCTTGCTCATTATTTATTTTGTAATTAAAATTTCTATAAAAAATAAACTAATAAATAATTAAAATGAATATTTAAAATTATAATGAATACAAATTAAAATGAGATTTATGATTTATTATATGTGGTATCCCAGTTTAATGGTTTAATTATTTAGGAGTTTTGTCGTTTAGAAGTTTATCGATTTTTATTTTTAGGTATTTAATGGTTTATAGGTTTTATTTATATATTAAAAATAAAAAATTTTTTTTAGATTTTTTCTGATTTTCAAAGGTTATACCCTTTGAAAATAAAATAATTTTTTAAAATTTTTTGAAATGTGAATACCATCTATAATTATATTAATCTTACTAATTATATATCATATAAATTCAATATAAATAATTTTAATGATAGATATTATAATAATGATCAAAAATTAAATTAATAAACTATTATTAAAAATATAAATATTAATTAAAATATATTTACATAACACATAATGATTAAAAATCAAATAAAAATATATTACTAAATAATAATATTTAATTTTTAAAATATTAATTCTTTTTATAAGCTTATATTTTTTTTATTAAAATAAATTATTTAAATAATTTTTGTATCACTCAAAATTTATTTTGTAATTAATTTTTCTAAAAAGTTAAACTATAAATAATTAAAATGAATATTTAAAATTATAATAAATAGAAAAAAAATGAGATTTATTATTTATTAAGTAGTATATAGATGTTAAAAGGTTTATGTATTTAGGGGTTTCGAGATTTATGAACTTACTGATTTAAGTAAGTAATCATTTAATGATCTATAGGTTTTATTTAAAAATGAATAACAAAAAAATTATTATTATTATTTTTTCTCATTTTTAAGGTTATAACCTTTGAAAATATAATAATTTTTGAATTTTTTTCAAAAGTGAATACAATATTTAGTTATAATAATCATTATATTTGTATATCATATAAATTCAATATAAACTATTTTATTGATAAATATTCTAATAATGATCAAAAAATAAATTAATAATCTATTATTAATAAGATAGTTATCAATTATAATATAATTACAAAACCTAAAATGATTCAGAAGCAAAGCAAAATATATTACTATATATTAATTTTTTGTTTTGAATTTTTTTTTTCTTTTAAAAAGTTTATCTATATTATTTTGATTAAAAATAATTTATATAAATTATATTTGTGTAACTCATAATTTATTTTGTAATTAATATTTATATAAAAATAAACAAATAAATAATTAAATTTGAATATTTAAAATTAAAATGAAAAAAAAATGAGATTTATTCTTTATTATTTAGGAATACCGGTTTAATTTAAATTAGATCTATCTCACTAATAATTTATTTTGTAATTAATATTTTTATAAAAATAAACTGATAAATAATTAAAATAATAATTAAAATTATATTGAATAATTAAAATAATTTTTTTGTTCCTCTCTCAATTCTAGAATGATTGCTAAAGCTCTAACCAAAATAATAGGAGCTTTTACTTTATCTCTATTATGTCTCAACATATTTGATTTTGAATCACTGTGCTATCAAAGTACATATTAGATCCGTTTCTACAACTACATGGTCCAGACAAAGTCTAAAATACAAAGTCAGAAATAAGACTATAAGTTTGAATCTTTCGCTCCTGTCTGGCTGGTCTGGACTCCATTGCTTACTGGCCCTGCTTGGTGATGCTTCGTATATTTCTAGCTCATCAATTAATCATCGATTACCCTCTACTCCTGTTGGGCGACGGTTGGGTGGCCCTCTATGCTGCCTGATAGGGCTAGTGGTAGCCAATCCTAGCTACTCCTTGGTTTACTCCCGACCACTTTGCTCGGTCTCGTCAGTTGTCTAAATGTTATCATCCCGGCTTGCTAGTGGCGCTCTCTACAAGCTAGTGGCCCATACTTATGGCTACTTCTAGGACTTGCTGGCCCCTCTAAATGCTACACCAAAATGGACAATAATATGTGCACGTGTGTACTATGGTCCGTCGCTATGTGTGTGTGGTGCAGCAGTATCAGGGTTTAGGAGTTTAGTAATTTAAGTATTTAGGTATTTTGTGGTTTATAGGTTTTATTTAAATAATTAAATAACAAAAAATTATTGTTATGAGTTTTTCTCATTTTCAAGGTTATAACCATTGAAAATATTATAATTTTTAATTTTTTTTCAAATGTTAATACAATATTTAATTATAATAATCATAAAAATTAAATATAATGTATATTCAATATAAATAATTTTATTGATCGATATTGTAATACTGATCATAAAATAGATTAATAAACTATTATTAATAAGATAGATATTAATTAAAATATATTTGCAAAGCCTAAAACGATTCAAAATCAAAGTAAAATATATGACTAGATAATAATTTTTTATTTTTAAAATTTTGATTCTTTTTATAAGCTTATAAATTTTTTTGATGAAGATAAATTATTTAAATTATATTTGGCTCATTCATAATTTTATTTTGCAATTAATATTTATATAAAAATAAACTAATAAATAATTAAAATGAATATTGAAATTATAATGAATACAAATAAAAAAGTGATTAATGATTAATTATTTAGGGTATACCGGTTTAATTGTTTAAGTATTTAGGAGTTTAGTAGTTTAGTGATTTACTTTTTTAGACATTTAGTAGTTTATATGTTTTAATTAAATAATGAAATATCAAAAAAATTATTTTTCATATTTTTTATCAATTTTGAAGGTTTTAACCTTTATAAATATAATAATTTTTAAATTTTTTTCAAATGTGAATACAATATTAAGTTATAATAAACTTAATAATTATATATCATGTATATTAAATATAAAAAATTTTATTGATAGATATTAATAAACTAAATATAAATATTATAATGATCAATAAATAAATTAATAAAATTTTATATATTGATAGATATTTATATATTATTTATAAATACATAAACCTTTAAATATGGTTTAAATGTTTAAGTATTTATGAGTTTTGGGGTTTAGGAGTTTAATGATTTAAGCATTTAGTAGTTTATAGGTTTTATATAAACTATAAAATAACAAAAAATTCATTTTTGTGATTTTATCTCGTTTTCAAAGATGATAACCTTTAAAAATATAATAATTTTTAAATTATTTTCAAACGTAAATATAATATTTAGTTATAATAATCTCTATAATTCTATATCATGTAAATTCAATATAAACAATTTTATTGATAAATATTCTAATAATGATGAAAAAATAAATTAATAATCTATTATTAATAAGATAGATATCAATTAAAATATAATTACAAAACATAAAATGATTAAGAAACAAAGCAAAATATATTACTATATAATAATTTTTTGTTTTGAAATTTTTTTTTCTTTTAAAAAGTTTATCTATTATTTTTTGATGAAAAATAATTTATATAAATTATTTTTGTCTAGCTCAATTTATTTTGTAATTAATATTTATATATAAATAAACAAATAAATAATAAAAATGAATATTTAAAATTATAATGAAAAAATGAGATTTATTATTTATTATTTAGGGATACTGTTTTAATTTAAATTAGATCTGTCTCACTAATAATTTATTTTGTAATTAATATTTCTATAAAAATAAACTGATAAATAATTAAAATAAAAATTTAAAATTATACTGAATAAAAATTAAAATTAGATTAATGATTTATTATTAATCTATACCAGTTTAATGGAATAAGTATTTAAAGGTTTTGTTGATTAGAAGTTTAGCAATTTATGTTTTTAGGCTTTTAGTGGTTAATAGGTTTTATTTAAAAAATAAATTATCAAAAAAATTTTCTATAATTTGTTATCATTTTCATAGGTTATAAACTTTGAAAATATAATAATATTTTCAATTTTTTGAAATGTGAATACAAAATTTAGTTATAATAATATTAATAATTATATATCATATAAAATCAATATAAATAATTTTATAGATTGATAATATAATAATGATCAAAAATTAAATTAATAAACTATTAATAAAAAGTTAGATATTAATAAAAAAATATTTACAAAACCCAAATTGATTCAAAATTAAAGTAAAATATATTACTGGATAAAAATTTTTAATTTTTAAATTTTTACTTCTTTTAGAACCGTATATTTTTTTTATTAAAAATAAATTAATTAAATTATATTTGTCGCACTCATACTTTATTTTGTAATAAATATTTCAATAAAAATATGCTAATAAATAATTAAAATGAATATTTAAAATTATAATAAATAGAAATAAAAATTAGATTTATTAATTTTTATGTAGTATATAGCAGTTTAATGGTTTATGTATTTAGGCATTATGGGGTTTAGGAGTTTAATGATTTAACTATTTATGCATTTAGTGGTTTATAGGTATTATTTAAGAAAAATAATTATTTTTATTATTTTTTGATATTTTCAAAGTTTATAACCTTTGAAAATATAATAATTTTTAAATTTTTTTCAAAAGTGAATAAATATTTATTTATAATAATCATAATAATTATATATCATATAAATTTAATATAAACAATTTTATTGATAGATATTATAATAATTATCAAAAAATAACTTAAAAATCTATTATGAATAAGATTGATTTAACTTAAAATATAATATCAAAACCTAAAATGATTCAAAAGCAAAGCAAAATATATTACTTAATAATAATTATTTGTTTTTAAATTTGTATTCTTTTTATAAGCTTATCAATTTTTTGATGAAAAATAATTGTTATAAATTATATTTTAAACTTATAATTTATTTTATAATTAATATATATATATATATATATATATATATATATATATATATATATATATATAACTAAACAATCAAAATGAATTATTTCAATTATAATGAAAACAAATAAAAATATGAGATTTATTAATTATTATTTAGTGTATACCCATTTAAATGATTATGTATATAAGGGTATTGGGATTTTGTAGTTTAGTGATTTAAGTTGTTAGGCATTTAGTGATTTATAGGTTTTATTTAAACAATGAAATAAAAAAATATATTTTTTTTCTTTTTTCATATGTTAAAAGTTTATAATCTTTCAAAATATTATAATATTAAAATTTTTTACAAAAGTGAATACAATATTTAGCTATAATAATTATTAAATTTATATATCATATAAATTAAATATAAATATTTTTATTGATAAATATTCTAATAATGATCAAAAAATAAATTAATAATCTAGTAATAATAAGTTAGATATCAATTAAAATATAATTATAAAACCTAAATTGATTCATAAACAAAGTAAAATATATTACTATATAATAATTTTTTGTTTTTAATTTTCTTCTTCTTTTAATAAGTTTATGTATATTTTTTTTATTGAAAAATAATTTATATAAATTATATTTGTCTAACTTATAATTTATTTTATTAATTAATATTTATTTAAATATAAACAAATAAATAATTAAAATCAATATTAAAAATTATAATGAAAAAAATAAAAATGAGATTTATTATTTATTATTTAGGATATACATGTTTAAAAATTTTATCTATTTAGGGTTTTCGAGATTTAGAAGTTATTGATTTTAGTATTTAGGCATTTAATGGCTCATAGCTTTTATTTAAACAATGAAATAACAAAAAATTTATTTTTGATATTTTTTCAAATTTTAAAATGGCATAACATTTGATAATATAATAATTTAAAATTTTTTAAAAATGTGAATACAATATTTAGTAATAATAATTATTATCACTATATATCATATAAACGAAATATAAACAATTTTATTTATAATATTATATAAATTATCAAAAAATTAATTAATAAACTATTATTAATATGATATATATAAATTAAAATATAATTAATAACCCTAAAATGTTTCAAAATCAAAGTAAATTTTATTACTAAATTATAATTTTTTTTAGTTTTTGCTTCATTTTATAAGCTTATATATTTTTTTTGTTGAAAAATATATTATTTAAATTATATTTGTAATTCATAATTTATTTTGTAATTAATATTTCTATAAATTATTTAAATTATATTTAATGTTTATGAGTTTAAAGGTTTAGGTATTTAGGGGCTTCGGGATTTAAGAGTTTAGAGATTTGTGTATTTAGGCATTTAATGGTTTATAAGTTTTATTTAAATAATTTTATAACAAAAAATTTATTTTTGTTATTTTTTCTCAATTTTGAAGGTTATAACCTTTGAAAATCTAATAATTTTAAAACTTTTTATATGTGTGAATACTATATTTATTTATGATAATCTTAATAATTATATATCATGTTAATTCAATATAAACAATTATATTGAATTATTAATGATCAAAAAATATATTTCCAAATAAAATATATCATGTTAATTCAAAAAATATTGATAGATATTATATTAATGATTAAAAAATTGATTAATAAACTATTATTAATAAGATATATATTTTTTAAAATATATTTGCAAAACGTAAATTTATTCAAAATCAACGTAAAATATAATAGTAAATAATAATTTCTTTGATGTTTTGCTTCTTTTTATAAGTTTATATTTTTTGTTATTAAAAGTAAATTATTTAAATTATATTTGACTTCCACATAATTTATTTTTTATTTATAATTATATAAAAATAAACTAATAAATAATTAAAATGAATATTTAAAATTATAATGAATACAAATAAAATTGTGATTTATTATTTATTATTTAGGATATACTAGTTTAATGGATTAAGTATTTAGGTGTTTTGGGGTTTAGTGATTTAAGTGTTTAGGACTATAGTGAGTTATAGTTTTTAGTTAAA
Organism: Sapria himalayana; assembly: GCA_029783825.1. Lineage (NCBI taxonomy): Eukaryota > Viridiplantae > Streptophyta > Magnoliopsida > Malpighiales > Rafflesiaceae > Sapria > Sapria himalayana. The sequence continues at coordinate 28,600 of JAREIK010006369.1, forward strand.
GAATAAAAAAATAAAAAATTAAATTTTTTGATTTTTTTGTTAATTTTTGATGGTTATAACCTTTAAAAATTTAATAATTTTTATTTTTTTTAATTGTTAATATAATATTTGGTTATAATATTCTTAATAATTATATATAATGTAAACTCAATATAAATAATTTTATTAATAGATATTATAATAATGATCAATAAAAAATTTAAAAGCTATTATTAATAAGAATGATATAAATTAAAATATAATTTCAAAATCTAAAATGATTCAAAATAAAAATAAAATATATTACTAAATAATAAATTTGTGTTTTTAAAATTTTGCCTCTTTATATAAGGATATATATTTTTTTTGATGAAAAATAAATTATTTAAATTAGATCTGTCTCACTAATAATATATTTTGTAATTAATATTTCTATAAAAATAAACTGATAAATAATTAAAATAAAAATTTAAAATTATACTTAATAAAAATTAAATTGAGATTTATGATTTTTTATTAATGTACACCTGTTTAATAGTTTAAGTATTTAAAGGTTTTGTCATTTAGGAGTTTAGCAATGTATGTTTTTAGGCATTTAGTGTTTTATAGGTTCTATTTAAACAATAAAATAACAAAAAGAAAATTTGTAATTTTTTCTCATTTTCAAAGGTTATAACCTTTGAAAATATAATAATATTTAAAATTTTTTGAAATGTGAATACAATATTTAGTTATAATAATATTAAAAAATTATATATCATATAAATTCAATATAAACAATTTTATTGATAGATAATATTATAATGATCAAAATTTAAATTAATAAGCTATTAATAAAAAGATTTATATTAATTAAAAAATATTTACAAAGCCCAAATTGATTCAAAATTAATGTAAAATATATTATTAGATAATAATTTTTAATTTTTAAATTTTTACTTCTTTTATTAGCATATATATTTTTTTATTAAAAATAAATTAATTAAAATATATATGTCGCTCTCATAATTTAATTTGTAATTAATTTTTCTATAAAAATAAACTAACAAATAATTAAAATTAATATTTAAAATTATAATAAAAATAAATAAAAATTAGATTTATTAATTATTAAGTAGTATATAGCAGTTTAATGGTTTATGTATTTAGGCATTACGAGGTTTAGGAGTTTACTGATTTAACTGTGTATAAATTTAGTTGTTTATAGGTTTTATTTAAGAAAAAAAATAATAAAAATTTATTTTTATTATTTTTTGATATTTTCAAAGGTTATAACCTTTGAAAAAATTATATTTTTTAAATTTTTTTCAAAAGTGAATAAATATTTATTTATAATAATCATAATAATTTTATATCATATAAATTCAATATAAACAATTTTATTCATAGATATTCTAATAATTATCAAAAAAATTAATTAAAAATATATTATGAATAAGATTGATATTACTAAAAATATAATATCAAAACCTAAAATAATTCAAAAGCAAAGCAAAATATATTACCTAATTATACTTATTTGTTTTTAAATTTTTTTTATTTTTATAAGCTTATCTATTTTATGATGAAAAATAATTTTTATAAATAATATTTTTAACTCATAATTTATTTTATAATTAATATATATATATAAATAAAAAACTAAACAATCAAAATGAATTTTTTAAATTATAATGAAAATAAATAAAAATGAGATTTATTAATTATTATTTAGGGTATACCCGTTTAAACGATTATCTATATATGGGTATTGACATTTTGAAGTATAGTGATTTAAGTGTTTAGGCATTTAGTGATTTATAGGTTTTATTTAAACAATGAAATAATAATAAAAATTATATTTTTTTTTCACATATTCAAAGGTAATCTTTGAAAATCTAATAATTTTAAAATTATTTTCTAAAGTGAATAGAATATTTAGTTATAATAATTATAAAATCTATATATCATATAAATATTTTTATTGATAAATATTCTAATAATGATCAAAAAATAAATTAATAATCTATTATTAATAAGTTAGATATCAATTAAAATATAATTACGAAACCTAAAATGATTCAAAAACAAAGTAAAATATATTACTATATAATAATTTTTTGTTTTTAATTTTATACTTCTTTTAATAAGTTTATCTATATTTTTTTGTTGAAAAATAATTTATATAAATTATATTTGTCTAACTTATAATTTATTTTGTAATTAATATTTATATAAAAATAAACAAATAAATAATTAAGGCATTTAAAATTTATCTATTTAGGGTTTTCGAGATTTTGAAGTTATTGATTTAAGTATTTAGGCATTTAAAGGTTTATAGCTTTTATTCAAATAGTGAAATAGCTATGCAATGTTTTCCATTGCATAGCAATGACATACGCAAATGCTTGATGCTCCATGTCACACACATGCGTAATCTTATATTTGCATAGTTTTAATATGGTGCATCATTCAGGTTCCTCCAAAAGGCATGGACAAATCTGAATGGAAAGGATGTAGTGCGCATAATGACTCAATGCCAACTCTGATGTCCAGGAATGCCAGGTGATTTTAGTTGTATTCTTACGCTTGGAATTATTAGGCATTATGTTTTTTATATATTTTATGCATAGAATCATTAAGGTGCATAGGATTTGGTGGGCTGGCCTAATTTAGTCAGCTTTTTAGTCTGTTATAAGTTATGCGCCTAAATGATAAATAAAGTGTGTATTTTCCAAAAATAAAAACAAAAAAAAAACAATAAATCTAAAACTTTAAATCCTAAACCTTAAACCATAAAATATAACCCTAACCCATAAACACTAAATCCTCAATCTCTTGTTTTGCACTTTTATAATCAAATGACTAAGTATTAAATTTAAATTGAAATTCACAACTTTTAGGAATGTCACAAATTTATCTTTTTGTATATGTAACACAAAGTCATGACTCAAGGGGTGAGTTATGGATTCACTCTCTTTCTTGCTTTAAATTATTGTAGCATTAGCAATTGTCATGATTGTGTATTTTGTCTCTAGAACACAAAATCATATCGATGAGAATATGCCATAACTTGTGTCTCTCTGTTGAACATATTGTTATGGCACTAAGAATGATCATGAATACATATTTAATCACTATAGTAATGGGTCACAATATTGGATATGACCATATCTTGTGCATTTTATCTTTATATTGCAAAGTAATTGCACTAGGAATGATGGTAAGTTTGAACATTCCTCAAGAGCACAAGTCATGACCCTAAATATAGTTAAAGCTCGAATACTACTCTTTATAACTTTCTATAGCTAAAATTCTTGGGATTAGAAATATCACTATGGCTTTTTCCTTTGATTTGTGACCTCAAGTGTCAATATGCGAGACTAATATTTTGAGCAATGAATAAAACCTTTTATACACTTGAATATGATTCATATACACCTTTTTGGGTATTGCGAGCTTGTATACCTAACTCATTTAATATAAAAAGAAAGAAATGATAATTTTAATATCCATGAGGATATAAAAAAAGGCTTAGACATCCCAATAAAATAAATTTTTTGATTCTTGATTGAAAGAGAGCCCATACTTCTTGCCTTGCTCAAACCACCCTTGTGCTAGTTTGTACTAATAGTTTGTTATTAATTTATTTTAATTAATAGCTATCTTATTAATAATAGTTTATTAATTTATTTTTTTATCATTATTATAATATATATTAATACATTTTTTAATATTGAAACTACAACAAATATAATTATTAAGATTATTATAACTAAGTATTGTACTTATATTTTAGAACTATTAAAAAATTATTATATTTTCAAAGGTCTTAACCTTTGAAAATAACAAAAATTCATAAAAATAATTTTTTTTGTTATTTCATTGAATAAATAAAACCTATAAACACAAAAATGTGTAAACATATAAATCAATAAACTTTTTAACCCCAAAACCACAAAAAAGTTAAACAATTAAATAGTTATACCCTAAATAATAAATAATAAATCTCATTTTTATTAGTATTCATTATAATTTTAAATAAACATTTTAATTATTTATTAGTTTAATTTTATAGAAATATAAATTAAAAAATAAATTATTTGTGAGACAAATATAATTTAAATAATTTATTTTTTCATCAAAAAATATATAGGCTTATAAATGGATACAAAAATTTAAAAATTTAAAATTAATATTTAGTATAATATTTCACTTTGATTTTGAGACTTTTTAGGTTTTGCAAATTTATTTTAAACAATATTTATCTTATTAATAATTGGTTATTACTTTTTTATGATCATTATAATAATATCAATAAAATAGTTTATATAGAATTTATATTATATATAATTATTATGATTATTATAACTTCATATTGTATTCACTTGTCAAAATAAAATTTAAAAATTATTATATTTTCAAAGGTTATAAACCTTAAAAATTGAGAAAAAATAACAAAAATAAATTTTTTGTTATTTTATTTTTTATATAAAACTAATAAACCACTAAATGACTAAATACTAAAATGAATAAACTCCTAAACCCTGAAACCCATAAATACTTAAAATATTAAATTAGTATAGCCTAAATAATAAATCATAAATCTCAGTTTTATTAGTATTCATTATAATTTTAAATATTCATTTTAATTATTTATCAGTTTATTTTTATAAAAATATTAATTACAAAATAAATTATTAGTGCGACATATATAATTAAAATAATTTATTTTTCATCAAAAAAAATGATGATAAAAGGGGTACAATTTTAAAAATAAAAAATTATTATTTAATAATATATCTTATTTTGATTTTGAATCATTTTAGATTTTACAATTATATTTTAATTTATATCATTCTTATAAATACAAGTTTATTAATTTATTTATTGATCATTATTATAATATCTATCAATAAAATTATTTATATTGAGTTTACATTATATATAATTATTAAAATTATTATAACTAAATATTATATTCACATTTAAAAAAAATTAAAAATTATTATAATTTCAAATGTTAAAACCTTCAAAAATTAAAAAAAATCAAAAAATTAAATTTTTTGTTTTTTCATTCATAAAAAAAAACTATGAAACACTAAAGGTCTAAACAATTAAATCACTAAACTTTTAAACCACAAAACACATAAATACTTAAACCATTAAACCGGTATATCTTGAATAATAAATAATAAAACTCAATTTTATTTGTATTCATTATAATTTTAAATATTAATTTAAATTATTTAGTAGTTTATTATTATAGTATTATAAATTACAAAATAAATTATAAGTAGGACAAATATAATTTAAATAATTTATTTTTAATAACAAAAATATAAAGTTATAAAACAAGCAAAACATTAAAAAAAATTATTATTTAGTAAAATATTTTACTTTGATTTGAATAAATTTAGATTTGCAAATACTTTTTAAATAATAACTTTTTTTTAATAATAGTTGATTAATTTATTTTTTGATCATAATTATAATATCTAGCAATATAATTATTTATATTGAATTTAAATGAATTATAATTATGAAGATTATTATAAATAAATATTATATTTACATTTGAAAAAAATTTAAAAATTTTTATATTTTCAAAGGATATAATCTTCAAAAATTAGAAAAAATAATAAAAATAAATTTTTTGCTATATCATTGTTTAAATAAAACTTATAAACCACTAAGTGCCTACACACTTAAACATCTACACTCATAAACACAAAATCTCCTAAATACTTAAACCTTTAAACTCGTAAACCTTAAATATAATTTAAAGAATTTATTAAAATATTAATTACAAAATAAATTATGAGTGATACAAATATAATTTAAATAATTTAATTTTCATCAAAAAAAAAATATAAGCTTATAAAAAGAAGTAAAAACTAAAAAACAAAAAATTTTATTTAGTCATAAATTTTACTTGGATTTTGAATAATTTTAGGTTTTGCAATTATATTTTAATTTATATCCATCATATTAATAATAACATATTAATTTATTTTCTGATAATTGCTATCATATCTATCGATAAAATTATTTATATTTAGTTTATATTATATATAATTATAATGATTATTATAACTAAATATTTTTATTCATATTTTTAAAAAATTTTAAAATTATTATATTGTCAAAGGTTAAACCTTTGAAAATGTGAAAAAATATCAAAAATAATTTTTTTGTTATTTCATTGTTTAAACATACCAATAAACCACTAAATGCCTAAAAACATAAATCGCTAAAGTTTTAAACGACAGAACCATTAAATACTTAAAATATTAAACTGGTATACATTAATAATAATTCATAAATCTCATTTTAATTTTTATTCAGTATAATTTTATATTTTTATTTTAATTATTGATAAGTTTATTTTTATTGAAATATTAAATACAAAATAAATTATTTGTGAGACAAATATAATTTAAATTAAACTGGTATACCCTAAATAATAAAGAATAAATCTCATTTTTTTTCATTATAATTTTAAATATTCATTTTAATTATTTTTTTGTTTATTTATATATAAATATTAATTACAAAATAAATTATGAGTTAGACAAATATAATTTATATAAATTATTTTTCATTAAAAAAATATAGATAAACTTATTAAAAGAATACAAAATTCAAAAATAAAAAATTATTATATAGTATTATATTTTTCTTAGCTTCTGAATCATTTTAAGATTTATAATTATATTTTAATTCATATCTATCTTATTATTAATAGATTATTAATTTATTTTTTGATAATTATTAGAATCTTTATCAATAAAATTGTTTATATTGAATTTATATAATATATAAATATAATGATTAGTATAACTAAATATTGTATTCATATTTGAAAAAAATTTAAAAATTATTATATTTAAATGGTTATAACCTTTGAAAATATCAAAAAATAATAAAAATAAATTTTTGTTATTTTATTTTATCAATAAAACCTATAAACCACTAAATTCTAGGGGTGCTCATGGGACGGGACGGGATGGGGATTACAAATCTCCAGTCCCTTACCACAGTTCGGAGATTTTTTTTTGAAGATCCAGACCCGTCCCATGGTTGAAAATATCGAGACAGGAGGTGACGTAGATCGGAGATTTTGGGTAGGAAAAATGGTTCTTGGACAGAAAGGAGTTCGGACATTTTTTTCAATTTATTTTATTCAAACCAGCCAAATTAGTTCATGTCGAAACCTTTCGTTGTACCATTTATCATTCCTTAGTTATGTATCTTTCAAACTCAAATTGGGTCAATTTTATTTTGTCAAATAGGCGGAATACCGCAAACGAGTTCCATTACCTTGTCGAAAGCTTTGATGTGCAGAAAAGGATAGAAATGTTAAATAGAACAGGACCGAGTTGTGTGCTTAATTTGGTTCTTTGTTTTATCACAAGTTGGCTTTGTTCAGCCGAGTGAAAGTTAACCATAATAGAAATACTATATTTTTTAAACAATTACTTAAAATATTAAGGAATAGATAAAGATGACCACAAACATTGGTAGCAGCAATTACTACTTAAGTAATTGCTAAAATTACGCAGCTTAATATAATAAAAAAATACAACTAATACCAACCATGATAATAATCATTTTAAATGTCCGTCCTGGAACAACAACGAAAATCCAACCCGAATTAATTATCTCTTCTACAACTCCTTTCTTTTCTTCCTCCACTGTAGAAGGACAACCAAAGATGAAAACATGTTAATCATGTAGACATAAATTTAGAAGATGAAAGAGTGATAAAAAAACAAAATATTACCTTATAAAATTTAATACACCCATTCCAAATTTAGTTGGCCAACTATAGTTGGAAGAATATTTGGATCCTGTGACCCCTATGAAAATTATAATTGAACTATATTTTTATTAAATTGAATTAATAAAATAAGTCAAAGTGAAATTAAAATTTACAAGATTTGTATACTAACCTGATTCATTATCATCAAGGTTTTGAACTAATTCTTCAATTTCAATAGGTTTGTTTGAGCTTCTCAACTAATCTTGTAGACATATGAGAACTTCGGCTGTAATAGGTGTTAAAGAACTCCTAAATTTATCTAAAGTTCTTTCCCCAATGCTAAATGTAGATTCGTAGGCCACGATAGATGCTTGGATAGCAAATACATCCCTTGCTCTTTTGCTAAAGAAGGATACCTAACCTCATTTACCTTCCACTAGTTAAGATGATCAAAATCAATTCTATTTTTTTCAAGTTTGTCCTCCAAATACCTACCAACTCTTCCAAAGCTGCAACTTCTTGTTCTTTCTCCAATTCAAAAAAAATCATCAACATAAGTATCACTACAATCAAAGAAATCATCATTTTTCTTCAACACAGTAGAAGAGAAATCATCTTCTTTTGATTCATCTTCATTTAAATCTTTATAATTATCCATCATCTCATTTAAAGCATTTATAACCTTTTTCACCAAATTTTTAGCCAATTCCTCTCCATAATACTAAGTGTAATTAACCTTGAGATATTTGAGCTTATATGAAGGATCCAACACTACTACTACAAAAAGAATAATATTTGTTGACTGAAGAGAACCCCAATAGTTGTTGAATTTATGCCTCATTTTCATAACCATTTCAGACACAATTGTATCTTTACTATTTTCACAAAGCTCAATTTTTTATGAAAATTCGAATAACCTGAGGAAAATAAACACTAGAGGTAGAATATTATGAGAAAAAAAATTTACAAGTTATCTCATAAAAAAGTTTCAAGAAACGAACCAAAATTTTGGCGTTTGTGCAGTCTCTCTCAGTTGGAACGTTAGAACCAAACTCCTTCAAAAACATTCTGTCTTTGTACTCCAACTTAGCAAATTCTTTTTGATATTTTATATCAGTTTGTAGCATCAAATAATTTGAATCCCATATTGTAGGACAATCTAATAGCAATGAAGATCCGTATGTCAAGTTTGCTTCTTCAACACATAACTTAAACATATCTGATCTTTTAGGAATGCTCCTCACATATTTCACCATAGCTCTAATTTTTTGAATAGTACCCTCTACTACTGCAATGCCATCTCTGACAATTAAGTTTAAGATATGAGCACAACATCTCATATGAAAATGCTCACCTCTCAAAGGTACAACATTATTCTTCACAAGCATTTTTTTCAATTGTTCAACTACAACATCATTATTTGATACATTATCAATAGTAATGAACATCAATGTTCTCAAACCCCATTCATTCATGCAAAACTCAATAGCATTTTCTAATATTAACTCCAGAATGACATTTAATTACACAAAAGTTCAAAAGCCTTTTATGCATATTCCATTGAGAATCAATGAAATGAATAGTCAAACATATATAAGACAAATTTTGAATGCTAGTCCAAGTGTCGATAGTCAATGAAACTCTACTACCATAAGATGATATACTATCTAATAATTTCTACTTTTCCTTCACAAACAAAGAAAAATAATCCCTCAGTGATGTGTGCCAAGATGAAATTTTAAATTGAGGAACACTAACTTCACAAAACTCTTTAAACTCATCCATCTCAACAAAACAAAAAGGCAATTCATCTTTTATGATAATTTTCACCAAAGCCTCCCTAACTAATTGTTGATCAAAGTGCCAACAAGTTAATTTATTATCCTTTTAACTAGTACCTTTAGTGAAACTCAACAAAAATTGTGACTTGTCTTTACCTTTGTGAGCTTCTATTTATAATTTTTTTTATGGAAATTTTCTACAAGTCTTTCCGAAGTATTTCCATAAACCTGATGTACTTTGATTACTTTTTACCAAGTATTCTTTCCTGCACCATATACAAGATGCCCTGCCAGTTTTATTTCCCTCTGAATCAACTAATATCTCATAAGTTTGCCAAATAGCAAACTTATACTTTTTATGAGCTTGAGGTTTAGATGTACCTTGACTTTCTTTTACAATTGGAATTGAAGAACCTGCCGTAACAATAGGAGGGTCCGTGAAAAAATAATGATTAGATTTACCAGTACTATGATCATTTGAGATGTCATCATCTTCAATTTATTGTATTTTTCATTTACCGAGGATTGTGCCATCTGCATTGCCATTAATTAATATGTTATGTTAAGTATAAATACATATAAATATTTAAAACAAGCTAGCTCTACAAAACTAACTGTAACACATTCAGCCCACTCATTCGGCCCAACCACAACACCACCACCAATACTCAATAAAACTGACTGAAACAGATAATAATAATAATTAATCACTCAATTCTCGTCAGAAAAACAAACCTAAAGGCTGGTGGCATCTAGGACATGGTGGAGGCAAACACAAGTGCGACGGACAAGGACTGGACCTCATAATGCCTAAATACATAAACCATTAAACCGCTATATACTACTTAATAATTAATAAATCTAATTTTTATTTCTATTTATTATAATTTTAAATATTCATTTTAATTATTTATTAGAAATATTTATAGAAATATTTATTACAAATTAAATTATGAGAGCAAAATATATATTTTAATTAATTTATTTTTAATCAAAAAAATTATATGCTTATAAAAGAAGTACAAATTTAAAAATTAAAAATTATAATCCAGTAATATATTTTACTTTAATTTTTAATCAATTTGGGTTTTGTAAATATTTTTTGATTTATATCAATCTTTTTATTAATAGTTTATTAATTTAAATTTTGATCATTATTATATTATCTATCAATAAAATTGATTGTATTGAATTTATATAATATATAATTATTAATATTATTATAACTATAAATTGTATTCACATTTCAAAAAATTTTAAATATTATTATATTTTCAAAGGTTATAACCTATAAAAATGAGAAAAAATTACAAATTTTTTTTGTTATTTTATTTTTTAAATAAAACCTATAAACCACTAAATGCCTAAAAACAAAAATTGCTAAACTCCTAAATGACAAAACCTCTAAATACATAAAACATTAAACAGGTGTACATTAATAAACAGGTGTACATTAATTTTTATTAAGTATAATTTTAAATTTTTATTTTAATTATTTATCAGTTTATTTTTATAGAAATATTAATTACAAAATATATTATTAGTGAGACAGATCTAATTTAAATAATTTATTTTTCATCAAAAAAAATATATATCCTTATATAAAGAGGCAAAATTTTAAAAACACAAATTTATTATTTAGTAATATATTTTATTTTTATTTTGAATCATTTTAGATTTTGAAATTATATTTTAATTTATATCATTCTTATTAATAATAGCTTTTAAATTTTTTATTGATCATTATTATAATATCTATTAATAAAATTATTTATATTGAGTTTACATTATAAATAATTATTATGATTATTATTACTGAATATTATATTCACATTAAAAAAAATTAAAAATTATTATAATTTCAAAGGTTATAACCTTCAAAAATTAAAAAAATCAAAAAATTAAATTTTTTATTTTTTCATTCTTTAAATAAAAACAATAATTCACTAAAGTCCTAAACACTTAAATAACTAAACCCCAAAACACCCAAATACTTAAACCATTAAACTAGTATATCCTGAATAATAAATAATAAATCTCTATTTTATTTGTATTCATTATAATTTTAAATATTCATTTTAATTATTTATTGGTTTATTTTTATAAAATTCGAAATTAAAAATAAATTATGAGGAAGACAAATATAATTTAAATAATTTACTTTTAATTACAAAAAATATTAACTTATAAAAAGAAGCAAAACATCAAAGAAAGTATTATTTAGTAATATATTTTACTTTGATTTTGAATAAATTTACGTTTTGCAAATATAGTTAAAATAATATCTATCTAATTAATAATAGTTTATTAATTTATTTTTTGATCATTAATATAGTATATTTAATATAATTGTTTATATTGAATTTACATGATATATAAATATTAAGTTTATCATAACTAAATATAGCATTCACATATAAAAAAAATTTAAAAATTGTTATATTTTCAAAGTTTATAACCTTCAAAATTGAGAAAAAATAACAAAAATAAATTTTTTGTTATATCATTATTTAAATAAAACTTATAAACCATTAAATGCCTAAATACATAAATATCTAAACTCCTAAACCCCGAAGCACCTAAATACTTAAATCTTTAAACTCCTAAACCTTAAATATAATTTAAATAATTTATAGAAATATTAATTACAAAATAAATTATGAGGGATACAAATATAATTTAAATAATTTATTTTTAATCAAAAAAAAAATATAAGCTGATAAATTGATGTAAAAACTAAATAAAAAATTATTATTTAGTAATAAATTTTACTTTGCTTTTGAATCATTTTTGGTTTTTTAATTATAAATTAATTTATATCTATCATATTAATAAAAATTTATTAATTTATTTTTTGATAATTGATATAATATCTATCAATAAAATTGTTTATATTTAGATGATATTATATATTGTTATAATAATTATATTTACTAAATATTGTATAAACAATTTTAAAAAATTTTAAAATTATTATATTTTCAGATGTTATAACCTTTGAAAATTTTAAAAAATATCAAAAATAAATTTTTTGTTATTTCATTATTTAAATAAAACCTATAAACCACTAAATGCATAAAAACATAAATTTTTAAACTTTTAAAAGACAAAACCTTTAAATACTTAAACCATTGAATTGGTATACATTAATAATAAATCATAAATCTCAATTTAATTTTTATTAAGTATAATTTTAAATTTTTATTTTAATTATTTATCTTTTTATATTTATAGAAATATTAATTACAAAAAAAATTATTAGTGAGACATATAATTTAAATTAAACCGGTAAACACTAAATAATAAATAATAAATGTCATTTTTTTTTTCATTATAATTTTAAATATTTATTTTAATTATTGATTTGTTTATTTTTATATAAATAAAAATTACAAAGTAAAGTATAAGTTATACAAATATAATTTATATAAATTATTTTTAAACAAAAAAATATAGATAAACTAATTAAAAGAAGAAAAAAACTAAAACCAAAAAATTATTATATAGTAATATATTTTGCTTTGCTTCTGAATCATTTTAGGTTTAGTAATTATATTTTATTTGATATCTATCTTATTAATAATAGATTATTAAATTATTTATTTATCATTATTATAATATTTATCAATAAAAATGTTTATATTTAAATAATATGATATATATATTTAAAAATTATTATAACTAAATATTAAATTAACTTTTGAAAATAATTAAAATTATTATATTTTATAAGATTATAACCTTTTAACATGTGAAAAAATAAGAAAATATATTTTTTTTGTTATTTTATTATTTAAATAAAACCTATAAATCACTAAATGCCTAAACACTTAAATCACTAAACTACAAAATCCTGAAACCCTTATATAGATAATCTTTTAAATCGGTATACCCTAAATAATAATTAATAAATCTCATTTTTATTTGTTTTCATTATAATTTAAAAAATTTATTTTGATTCTTTAGTTTTATATTTATATATATATTAATTATAAAATAAATTATGAGTTAAAAATATAATTTATAAAAAGTATTCTTCATCAAAAAATAGATAAGCTTATAAAAAGAATAAAAATTTTTTAAAAATAATTATTATTAAGAAATATATTTTGCTTTGCTTTTGAATCATTTTAGGTTTTGATATTATATTTAAAGTAATATCAATGTTATTCATAATCGATTTTAAATTTTTTTTTGATAATTTTTAGAATATCTATCATAAAATTGTTTATATTGAATTTATAAGATATATAATAATTATTATTATTATAAATAAATATTATATTTTCAAATGTTATAACCTTTGAAAATATCAAAAAATAATAAAAATAATTTTTTTTATTTTATTTTTTAAATAAAAACTATAAACCACTAAATGCATACATAGTTAAATCAGTAAACTCCTAAATCCCATAATGTCTAAATACATAAACCATTAAACTTTTATATACTGCTTAATAATTAATAAATCTAATTTTTATTTCTTTTTATTATAATTTTAAATATTCATTTTAATTATTTATTAGTTTGTTTTTATAGAAATATCTATTACAAAATAAATTATGAGCGTGAGAAATATAATTTAATTAATTTATTTTTAATAAAAAAAAATATATGCTTATAAAAGAAGTAAAAACTTAAAAATTAAAAATTATTATATAGTAATATATTTTACTTTTATTTTGAATCAATTTGGGGTTTTTAAATATTTTTTAATTAATATCTATCTTTTTATTAATAGTTTATTAATTTAATTTTTGATCATTATTATATTATCTATCAAGAAAATTGTTTATATTAAATTTATATGATATATAATTATTAATATTATTATAATTAAATATTGTATTCACATTTCAAAAAATTGTAAATATTATTATATTTTCAAATGTCATAACCTATGAAAATGATAACAAATTATAGAATTTTTTTTGTTCTTTTATTTTTTAATATAAAACCTATAAACCACTAAAAGCCTAAAAACATAAATCGGTAAACTCCTAGCGACAAAACTTCTAAATACTTAAACCATTAAACTGGTATACATTAATTATAAATCTTAATTCTCATTTTAATTTGTATTCAGTATAAATTTAAATTTTTATTTTAATTATTTATCCGTTTATTTTTATATAAATATTAATTACAAAATAAATTATTACTGAGACTGCTCTAATTTAAATTAAACCGGTATCCCGAAATAATAAATATTAAATCTAATTTTTTTTTCATTATAATTTTAAATATTCATTTTAATTTTTTATTTGTTTATTTATATATAAATATTAATAACAAAATAAATCGAGTTAGGCAAAATAATTTATATAAATTATTTTTCATCAAAAAATTATAAATAAACATTTTAGAAAAAAAATAAATTTCTAAATAAAAAATTATTATATAGTAATATATTTTGCTTTGATTCTGATTCATTATAGGTTTTATAATTATATTTTAATTGATATCTATCTTTTTTTAATTGAAATATATCTTATTAATAATATATTATTAATTTCTTTTTGATCATTATTAGAATATTTATCAATAAAATTGTTTATATTGAATTTATATGATATATAAATATAAAGATTATTATAACTAAATATTAAATTCACTTTTGAAAAAAATTTAAAAATTATTATATTTCCAAAGTTTTATAACCTTTGAAAATATGAAAAAATAATAATATAAATTTTTTGTTATTTTATTTTTTAAATAAAACCTATAAACCACTAAAAGCCTAAAAACATAAATTTATAAACTCCTAAATGAGAAATCCTCTAAATACTTATTCCATTAAATTGGTATAAATTAATAATAAATCATAAATCTCATTTTAATTTTTATACAGTATAATTTTAAATTTTTATTTTAATTATTTATCAGTTTATTTTTATAGAAATATTAATTACAAAATAAATTATTATTCAGAAAGATCTAATTTAAATTAAATCGGTATTCATAAATAATAAATAATAAATCTCATTTTAATTATTTATTTGGTTATTTATATATAAATATTAATTACCAAATAAATTGCTGTAGACAAATATAATTTATATAAATTGTTTTTCATCAAAAAATTATAGATAAACTTTTTAAAAGAAAAAAATTTTAAAGCAAAAAATTATTATATAGTAATATATATTGCTTTGCTTCAAAATCATTTTAAGTTTCGTAATTATATTTTAATTGATATCTATCTTATTAATAATAGATTATTAATGTATTTGTTGATCATTGTTAGAATACTTATCAATAAAATTGTTTATATTGAATTTATTTGATATATAAATATAATGATTATTATAACTAACGATTTTATTCACTTTTTAAAAAAATTTAAGAATTTCTTAAATTTTGAAAGGTTATAACATTTGAAAATATCAAAAAACAAAAAAATATATTTTTTATAATTTTATTTTTTAAATAAAACCTATAAACCACTAAAAGCCTAAAAACATAAATTGCTAAACTCATAAATGACAAAACCTCTAAATACTTAAACCAGTAAACTGGTATACATTAATAATAAATAATAAATCTCATATTAATTCTTATTCAGTATACTTTTAAATTTTTATTTTAATTATTAATTAATTTATTTTTATAGAAATATTAATTACAAAAAAATTATTAGTGAGACATATCTAATTTAAATTAAACCGGAATCCCTAAATAATAAATAATAAATCTTATATTTTTGTCATTATAATTATAAATATTCATTTTAATTATTTATTTGTTTATTTATATATAAATATTAATTACAATATAAATTGAGTTAGACAAATTTAATTTATATATATTATTTTTCATCAAAAAGTTATAAATAATCTTTTTAAAAGAAAAAAAATATCTAAACAAAAAATTATAATATAGTAATATATTTTGCTTTGCTTCTGAATCATTTTATGTTTTATAATTATATTTTAATTGAAATCTATCTTTTTTTAATTGATATCTATCTTATTAATAATTGTTTATTAATTTAATTTTTGATAATTATATGAATATTTATCAATAAAATTATTTATATTGAATTTATATGATATATAAATATAATGATTATTATAACTAAATAGTGAATTCACTGTTGCCAAAAATTTTATAATTATTATATTTTCAAAGGTTATAACATTTGGAAATATGAAAAAATAATAAAAATAAATTTTTTGTTATTTTATTTTTGTAAAAAAACCTATAAACCACTAAATGCATACACAGTTATATCAGTAAACTCCTAAACCCCGTAATGCCTAAATACATTAACCATTAAACTGCTATATACTACTTAATAAATTGAATTTATATTTCAATTTATTATTATATTTGTCTAACTCATAATTTATTTTTTAATTAATATTTATATAAAAATAAAAAATTAATAATTAAAATGAATATTAAAAATTATAATGAAAAAAAAAATGAGATTTATTATTTATTATTTTGGGTATACCGGTTTAATTTAAGTTATATCTGTCTCACTAATAATTTATTTTATAATTAAATATATCTTTATAAAATAAATTGATAAATAATTAAATAAAATTTTAAATAATATTGAATAAAAATTAAAATGAGATTTATGATTTATTATTAATGTATACCAGTTTAATGATTTAAGTATTTATATGTTTTTTCATTAGGAGTTTAGCGATTTATGTTTTTACGCTTTTAGTGGTTTATAGGTTTTATTTAAAAAAATAAAATAACAAAAAAAATTTCTATAATTTTTTATCATTTTCTTAGTTTATACCATTTGAAAATATAATAATATTTAAAATTTTTTGAAACTTTAATACAATATTTTTTTATAATAATATTAATAAGTATATATCATATAAATTCAATATAAATAATTTTATTGATAGATATTATAATAATGATCAAAAATTAAATTTATAAACTATTAATATTAAGATAGATATTAATTAAAAAATATTTACAAAACCCAAATTTATTCAAAATTAAAGTAACTAATATTACTTCATAATAATTTTTAATTTTTTAATTTATACTTCTTTTATAAGCGTATATTTTTATTAGATAAATAATATATTATTTAAATTATATTTATCTCAGTCATAATTTATTTTGTAATAAATATTTCTAAATCAATACACGAATAAATAATTAAAATGAATATTTAAAAATATAATAAATAGTAATAAAAAATAGATTTATTAATTATTAAGTAGTATTTAGTGATTTAATGGTTTATGTATTTAGGCATTACGGGGTTTAGGAGTTTACTGATTTAACTTTATATGCATTTAGTAGGGCTGCTCACGAGACTCAGAGATTCACGACCCGACTCGAAGTCTTGTCCCGAAAGAATCGGGACTGAGAAAAATCCATTGACTTTAATTTTTCCCGTCCCTTTCTGGCACGCATTTTTTCTTTTGGGACGGTTCCATATCTTAAGCAATATCCATCCCGAGAACCGTCCAATCCTAAAAAACTCATACTAGAACTAGGAATATATATATATACATATAACATGAAGATGCAGCCAATTCCGCTACTGCCCATCCAATTCCGACGCACCTTTTGTGTTTCTGATGAGTTCTAGTCTACCTCACACCATTCCAGCCGTGTTCAGTTCGGTCCAGTCTTTGTCCGTCGCACTTCTAGTTGCCTCCAATGTGTCTCAGATGCAACCAGCCCTTTGGTTTGTTTTTCTGACGAGAATTGAGTGATTAATTATTATTATTATATGTCTTAGTCAGTTTTGTTGAGTATTGGTTGTGGTGTTGTGGTTGGGAAGAATGAGTAGGCTGAATATGTTATAGTCAACATATTCTGCATTGTCAACAGTAATGCACATCAACTTTCTCAAACCCCACTCATTCATGCAAAACTCAATAGCATTTCTAATATTAACTCCAGAATGACTTTAAATTACACAAAAGTTCAAAAGCCTTTTATGCATATTCAATTGAGAATCAATGGAATGAACCGTCAAACATATATAAGACAAATTTTGAATGCTAGTCCAAGTGTCGGTAGTCAATGAAACTCTACAACAATGAGATGATATGCTATCAAATAATTTATTATTTTCCTTGACAAACAAAGAAAAACAATCCCTCAGTATAGAGTCCCTAGATGGATTTTTAAATTGAGGCACACTAACTTCACAAAACTTCTTAAACTCATGCCTCTCAACAAAACAAAAAGGAAATTCATCTTTTATGATAATTTTCACCAAAGCCTCTCTAACTAGTTGTTTATCAAATTTCCAACAAGTTAATTTGTTATTCTCCGAACTAGTACCTTTAGTGAAACTCAACAAAGATTGTGACTTGTCTTTACCTTTGTGAGCTTCTATTAATTCTTTTTTGTGTGGAAATTTCCTACAAGTCTCTTTCAAGTATTTCCATAAACTCGAAGTAATTTGATCACTTTTTGCCAAATATTCGTTCCTACACCATATACAAGCTGCCCTACTAGTTTCATTTCCCTCTGAATCAACTAATATCTCATAAGTTTCCCAAACAGCATACTTATTCTTTTTATGAGCTTGAGGTTGAGATGTACCTTGACTTTCTTTTACAATTGGAATTGAAGAACCTATCGTAACAATAGGAGGGTTCGTGAAAGGATGATGATTGGATTTACCGGTACTTTGATCATTTGAATTGTGATCATCGTCAATTTATTCTATTTTTCGTTTACCGCTGGATTGTGGCATCTGCATTTCCATTAATTAATATGATATGTTAAGCATAAATACATATAAATATTTCAAACAAGCAAGCTCTACAAAACTAACTATAACACATTTAGCCCACTCATTCGGCCCAATCACAACACCACAACCAATACTCAACAAAACTGACTAAGACGCATAATAATAATAATAATTAATCACTCAATTCTCGTCAGAAAAACAAAACAAAAGGCTGGTGGCATATGAGACACTATGGAGGCAACCAGAAGTGCGACGGACAAGGGCTGGACATAACTGAACACAGCTGGAACGGCGTGAGGTGGCCTGGAACTCATCGGAACAGCAATAGGTGAGTCAGAATTGGATGGACAGTAGCGGAATTGGTGGCATCTTCATGTTATATATATATATATATTCCTAGTTCTACTATCGGATTTTTAGGATGGGGCAGTTCTAGGGATGGATATTGCTTTAGATCCGGAACCATCCCAAAAGAAAAAATACATGACAGAATGGGACTGGAAAAGTCAAAGTCAACAGATTTTTCTCAGTCCCGATTCTTTCGGGACAAGACTTCGTGTTGGGTCGCAAATCTCCGAGTCCCGTGAGTAGCCATACTAAATGCATTAAAGTTAAATCAGTAAACTCTTATATCTTGTAATGCCTAAATACATAAACCATTAAACTGGTAAATACTACTTAATAATTAATAAATTTATTTTTTATTGCTATTTATTATATTTTTAAATATTCATTTTAATTATTTATTAGTGTATTTAATTAGAAATATTTATTACAAAATAAATTATGAGTGGTACAAATATAATTTAAATAATATATTATTTATCTAATAAAAATATATGCTTATAAAAGAAGTATAAATTTAAAAATTAAAAATTATTATCAAGTAATATAAGTTACTTTAATTTTGAATCAATTTGGGTTTTGTAAATATTTTTTAATTAATATCTATCTTTATATTAATAGTTCATAAATTTAATTTTTGAACATTATTATAATATCTATCAATAAAATTATTTATATTAAATTTATATGATATATAATTATTAATATTTTTATAACAAAATATTGTATTAAAATTTCAAAAAATTTTAAATATTATTATTTTTTAAAATTTATAACCTATGAAAATGATAAAAAATTATGACATTTTTTTTGTTATTTTATTTTTTTAAATAAAACCAATAAACCACTAAAAGCCTAAAATCATAAATTACTAAACTCCTAACGACAAAACCTCTAAATACTTAAATCATCAAACTGGTATATATTTATAATAAATCATAAATCTCATTTTAATTTTTATTGAGTATAAATTCAAATTTTTATTTTAAATATTTATCATTTTATTTTATAAAAATATTAATTACAAAATAAATTATTAGTGAGATAGATCTAATTTAAATTAAACCGGTATCCCTAAATAAAAAATAATAAATCTCATTTTTTTTATAATATTAAATATTCATTTTAATTATTTATTTGTTTATTTAAATATAAATATTAATTATAAAATAAATTGAGCTAGACAAAAATAATTTATATAGATTATTTTTCATCAAAGAATTATGTATAAACATTTTAAAAGAAAAAAAATTTTCAAAACAAAAAATTATTATATAGTAATATATTTTGCTTTGCTTATGAATCATTTTATATTTTGTAATTATATTTTAATTGATATCTATCTTATTAATAATAGATTATTAATTTATTTTTTGAACATTATTTGAATATTTATCACTAAAATTGTTTATGTTGAAAAATGATATATAAATATATTGATTATTATAACTAAATATTGAATTCACTTTTGAAAAAAATTTAAAAATTATTATATTTTCAGAGGTTATAGCCTCTGAAAATATCAAAAAATAATAAAAATAAATGTTTTGTTATTTTATTTTTTAAATAAATCCTATAAACCACTAAATGCCTAAATAATTAAATCAGTAAACACCTAAACTTCGTAATACCTAAATACATAGACCATTATACTTTTATTTAATACATAATAATTAATAAATCTAATTTAAATTTCTATTTATTATAGTTTATATATTCATTTTAATTATTTATTAGTTTATTTTTATGGAAATA
The DNA here is from genome assembly GCA_029783825.1 of Sapria himalayana. Taxonomy (NCBI): domain Eukaryota; kingdom Viridiplantae; phylum Streptophyta; class Magnoliopsida; order Malpighiales; family Rafflesiaceae; genus Sapria; species Sapria himalayana. The sequence goes on from JAREIK010006369.1 coordinate 49,901, forward strand.
TTAAGGATAAAATAAATTATAAGTGTGACAAATATAATTAAAATAATTTATTTTTAATTAAAAAAAAAAATATACGCTTATAAAAGAGTAAAAATTTAAAAATTAAAAATTATTATCGAGTAATAAATTATACTTTAATTTTGAATCAATTTGGGTTTTGTAAATATTTTTTAATTAATATCTATCTTATTATTAATAGTTTATTAATTTAATTTTTGATCATTATTATAATATCTATCAATAAAAATATTTATATTGAATTTATATCATATATAATTATTAATATTATTATAACTAAATATTATATTTACATTTCAAAAAATTTTAATTATTATTATATTTTCAAAAATAAAAACCTATGAAAATGAGAAAAAATTACAATTTTTTTTTGTTATTTTATTCAGTATAATTTTAAATTTTTATCTTAATTAATTTTCTATTTATTTTTATAAAAATATTAATTACAAAATAAATTAATAGTTAGACAAATCAAATTTAAATTAGACCGGTATACCCTAAATAATAAATAATAAATCTCATTTTTTAATTATAATTTTAAATATTTATTTTAATTATTTATTTGTTTATTTTTATATAAATATTAATTACAAAATAATTTATGAGTTACAGAAATATAATTTATGTAAATTATTTTTCATCAAAATGTTATAGATAAACTTTTTAAAAGAAAAAAAAATTTCGAAACAAAAAATTATTATATAGTAATATATTTTGATTTGCTTCTGAATCATTTTAGGTTTTGTAATTATATTTTAATTGATATCTATCTTATTAATAATAGATTATTAAGTTATTTTTTTATCATTATTAGAATATTTATCAATAAAAATGTTTATATTGAATTTATATGATATATAAATATAATGATTATTATAACTAAATATTGTATTCACTTTTGAAAAACATTTTAAAATTATTATATTTTCAAAGGTTATAACCTTTGAAAATGTGAAAAAATAAAAAAAAATTTCTTTGTTATCCTAATGTTTAAATAAAACCTATACACCACTAAATGCCTAAGCATTTAAATCACAAAACTACAAAATCCCGATACCTCTATATAGATAATCTTTTAAATCGGTATTACCTAAATAAAAATTAATAAATCTCATTTTTATTTGTTTTCATTATAATTTAAAAAATCATTTTGATTTTTAGTTTTTTATTTGTATATATGTATTAATTATAAAATAAATTATGAGTTAAAAATATAATTTATAAAAACTATTTTTAATGAAAAAATTGATAATCTTATAAAAAGAATAAAAATTTAAAAACAAATGATTATTATTTAGTAATATATTTAGCTTTGATTATGAATCATTTTAGGTTTTGATATTATATTTTAAGTAAAATCAATCTTATTCATAATAGATTTTTAATTTATTTTTTGATAATAATTAGAATAACTATCAAAAAATTGTTTATATTGAATTTATATGATATATAATTATTATGATTATTATAAATAAATATTGTATTCACTTTTGAAAAAAATTTAAAAATTATTATACTTTCAAATGTTATAATCTTAAAAAATGAGAAAAAATAATAAAAATAAATTTTTAGTTATTTTATTTTTTAAATACAACTTATATACCATTAAATGCTTACTTACTTATAATTGTAAGCTCATAAACCCCGAAACCCCTAAATACATAAACATTTTAACATCTATATACTACTTAATAAATTATAAATCTCATTTGTATTTCTATTTATTATAATTTAAATATTCATTTTAATTATTTATAGTTTAATTTTTTAGAAAAATTAATTACCAAATAAATTTCGAGTGAGACAAATATTATTTAAATAATTTATTTTTATAAAAAAAAATATAAGATTATAAAATGAAGGAAATATATAAAAATTAAATATTATTATTTAGTAATATATTTTGATTTGATTTTGAATCATTTTGTGTTATGTAAATATATTTTAATTAATATTTATATTATTAATAATAGTTTATTAATTTAATTTTTGATCATTATTATAATATCTATCATTAAAATTATTTATTTTGAATTTATATGATATATAATTAGTAAGATTAATATAATAATATATTGTATTCACATTTCAAAAAAGTTTAAAAATTATTTTATTTTCAATGGTTATAACCTTTGAAAATCATAAAAAATCAAAAATTGAATTTTAAATTTTTATTATATAAATAAAACCTATAAACCACTAAATACCTAAATACATAATTTGATAAACTCTTAAACGACAAAACCCCTAAATAATCAAACAATTAAACCGGTATACCACATATAATAAATCATAAATCTCATTTTAATTTGTATTCATTATAATTTTAAATATTCTTTTTAATTATTTATTAGTTTATTTTTTATCGAAATATTAATTACAAAATAAATAATGAGTGACACAACTATTATTTTAATAATTTATTTTTAATCAAAAAAAATATAAGCATATAAAAAGAAGTAAAAATTTTAAAACAA
>JAREIK010006370.1:0-47438 GCA_029783825.1 Sapria himalayana
ATCTATTTCTATTTTTCTATCTATCTATCTATCTATCTATATGTTTTTCTATCTGCTTATATATGTGCCTATCTACATATCTATATAATTATCTATTTATCTGTCTATCTATGTATCTATTTATCTACCAATATATCTGTCTATCTTTTTGTCTATCTATTTATCTATCTATCTATCTATTTATCTATCTATATGTCTATCTATCTATTTATCTATTTATCAATCTCTCAAACAAAAATATATATTAATCTATATATAAATCTACCAATCTATATATGTAGCTATCTATTTATCTTTCTTTCTATCTGTAAATCTATCCATCTATATGTCTGTCACTCTATATGTTTGTTTATCTTTAGTCTTTCTATCTGGCTAACTATCTATTTGTTTATGTGTTTGTTTATCTATCTATCTATTTATATGTGTGTCTGTCTATTAATATATCTGGATATAGATCTATTTATCTGTCTAACTATCTATTTATCAATCAATCTATCTTTCTATTTATCAATTTGTCTATCTTTCTTTCTATATGTATGTCTATCTTTCTATCTATATATTTGTTTTTCTAGCTTTCTATTATATTTTGCCTATTTTTCTATCTGTCTATCTCTCAATCAATCTATCAATCAATCTATCTATTTATTTGTTTGTGTATCTATTTGTCTATGTATCTATTTGTCTATCAATCTTCTATTTATCTATCTTTAAATCTATATATCTTTCTATTTTTCTTTTGATCTATCTAAATATCTATCTATCAATCTATATGTCTATCTATCTATCAACCAGTCTATAAATCAATCAATTTATCTATTATATATTTATCTATCTATCTATATATTTCTCAATCTATATATCTCTAAATATGTCTATCTATTTGTCAATCTCCCTATTTATTTATCTATATATCTATTTTTCTTTCTATCATTCTATCTATTTTTCTATCTATCTATCTATCTATATGAATATCTATCTGGATATCATTCTGGATATCTATCTATCATTCTATTTGTATATCTATCTGTATAACTATTGACTAATTTATCTGTCAATTAATCTATCTATATATCTGTCTATCTGTTTATCTATCTATCTATTTAAAAATCTCTCTATTTATTTGTTTATCTATCTGTTTATCAATTTTTTTATCAATTTTTCAATCAATCTATGTAAATATGTGTTTTTCTTTCTATCTATAAATCATTCTATATATATATATATATATATATATATATATATATATATATCTATATATTTATCTTCAGTATGTCTATATGTCTTTCTATGTATCAATCTGTGTGACTATCTATATGTCTTTTTAGTTGTGTGTATATTTATCTACATGTCTGTATGTCTCTTTATCTATCTTTCTATTTATCTATATAGTTATCTAATTATCTATCTTATCTATCTATCAATCTGCATATCTATCTAACTATCTTTCTCTCTATCTATATATGAATATATTTATCTATCTTTATATCTATCTATCTATCTATCTAACAATCTATCTATCAATCTATCTATCAATGTGTCTATCTATCTATCAAACTATCTTTCTTTCTTTATTTCTTTTTGTCTATCTGTCTGTCAATTTGTCTATTTATTAATATGTTTGTCAAACTAGCTTTCTTATTTTTTTGTTTGTTTGTCTATCTATCTATCTAACTTTCTATCTATGCGTCTATTTATCTGTCTATATATCTTTCTATCTATATGTCTATCTATCTATCTATCTATCTTTGTATTTTTTCTATCTTTCTGTCTATTTATTTGTCTAACATCCTATCTATATATCTTTCTATCTATCTAGCTACCAACCTTACTTTCTGTCTATTTGTCTATCTACCTATTTGTATATCTGGCAATCTATCTATATTTCTATATGCATGTCTATCTATCTGTTAATATGTCTATCTATGTATCTTTCTATCTATCTATTTGTTTGTCTATGTGTCTCAATATATGTTTGTCTATGTGTCTGTCTATCTATCTATCTATCTATCTATCTATCTATGAGTCTATCTAACTATCTATCTGTCTATCTATGTATCTATCTATATATCTATCTTTCTATCAGTCTATCTATATATCTATATATCTTTCTGTCTATCATTCAATCTATCTATCTTTATATCTATATGTATATCTATTTATTTATCTATATAATAATGTCTATATATTTGTGTTTCTTGCTATCTTACTAACTAACTAACTATCTATCTATTATCTATCTATCTATCTCTCTATCTATTAATCTATTGATCTTTATATCAACATGTCTATCTATATATCAATTAATCAATCTATCTGTAAATATATATGTTTATCTATCTATCTATCTATTTATCTTTCGATCAATCTATTTGTCTATCTATCTATCTATATATTTATTTGTATATCTATATATCTATCTATCTTTTTATCTATATGTCTATCTATCTATCTGTCTGTCTATCTATCTATCTCTCTGTCTATCTATCTATTTGTCTGTTTATCTATCTGACTATCTATTTATCTATCTATCTATCTGTCTGTCTGTCTAACTATTTGTATATCTATCTATCTATTTGTCTACTCATCTGTCTTTCTATTTATCTATCTCTCATTATATCAATCTGTATATCTATATAACTATCTACATGTCTATCTATATGTCAAATATTCTATCTATCTTTCTATCTATTTTCTTATCTATCTTTCTATCAATCTACCTATCTATTTGATTATCGATTATTTTATAATCTATCTATCAAACTCACTATCAATCAATCAATCAATCAATCATTCTATCTATCTCTCTATATATCTGTCTAATAATTTGTCAATCTATCAGTCTATTTATCTTTCTATCAATATACCAAACTATCTATCTATATATTTTCAATATGTGTATCAATCATTCTATCAATCTATCTTTTAATCTATTTATCTATCTACCTATCTATCTATTTGTCTTTTTTGTCTGTCTATATATATCTATCTATCTATTTTCATATTTATCTGTCTATCTATCTATCTATCTGATTATATGTATTTCTATCTTTTTGTCTTTTGTTCAATCTATTTATCTATTTGTCAATATGGTTGTTTATTAATCTATCTTACTATTTTTATATCTATCAATCTATTTGTCTATATATCTGGCTATTTATATTTCTATCTATTTATCTAACTATCTATATATCATCAATCAATAAATATATCTATCTATCTTTCAATCTATTTATCAATCAGTCAATCAATCAGTCAATCTATCTATCTATCAATTTTTCAATCAAACTGTCAATAAATCTATTTATCTATATGCCTAACTATCTGTTTATCTATTTGTCTATATATTTATATAAATATCTATCTATCTATTTAATTATCTGCCTATATATCTATCTATCTATCTGTATGTTTATCTATATATCTATCTATATATCAATCAATCTATCTATCTATGTATCTACCTATCTATCTATCTAGATTTCTATCTATCTTTCTGTCTTTTTATCTTCATTTCTATCTATATATTTGTCTATTTATATGTATACCTATATATCAATCTATATAATAATCTATCTATTTATATGATATCTTGCTATGTATTTTTCTATCTATCTATGTATCTATCTGCCAATCTATTATTCTATTTATCTTTATATCAATATGTCTATCTATCTATTTATTTAACTTTCTATATATAAGTTTATCTATCTAACTATCTAACTATCTATATGTATCTCTATCTGGCTATCTATCTTTTTATCTATATGTCTATCTATCTATCTATCTATCGATATATATATATATCTGTCTGTCTATCTATTTATATTTCTGTCTAACTATCTTTTTATTTGAGTATCTATCAATCTGTTATCTATCTTTTTATTTATCTATTTGTATATCTATATATATATATATATATATTTTCTACCTATCTATCAATTTATTTATCTTTATATCTACCAATATATCTATCTATATGTCTATCTACCTGTCTATGTATATGTCTAATAATCTATTTATCTATCTATCTATCTATCTATATGTTGATATATCTTTCTATCAATCTACACTTTATCTATCTATCAATATATTCGTCTATATATTTATTATGTATCTTTTTATCTATATATGTAATAATCTGTCTTTTTAAAAGTCTATCGATCTTTCTATCTATTTGACTCTTTATTATTTATCTATCTGTCTATCTATATGTCTATCGACATGACTATTTATTTATCTATCAATCTATTTATCTATCTGTATAGCTATCTATCTGTCTATTTGTATATCTATCTATCTATCCATATATATATATATATATAACTATCTATGACTTTATGTATGTCTATTTATCTTTTTATATATCTTTGTATCTATGCTTCTATGTATTTGCTAGCAATCTGTGTATCTATCTATTAATTTGCATATTTATCTGTATCTCTACCTATCTGTATAACTGTTTGTCTAACTATCTATCTATCTGTATGTGTATATGTCTATATATCTATGTGTCTATATGTCAATCTATATGTATATATATCTGTCTATATATCTATCTTTCTATCTGTCTGTCTATTTTTTATATGTCAATTATCTGTTTTTCTATGTGTCTATTTGTCTGACTATCTATCTATCTATTTTTTGTCTATCTATATATCTATCTATCTATTTATCTATCTATAGATATAATTATCTATCAATCTACCTGTCTATCTACCTAACTATCTATCTACCTATATATCTCTCAATCTATCTATCTATATATCTGTCTCTCTATCTATCTATATATCTATTTATCTATTTGTGTATCTATCTGCCTATCTATCTATTTATCAATCAATCAATCTACCTATCTATCTTTTATCAATCTGTCTATTAAGTTTTCTATCTATCTATCTATTGAGTTGCCTATTTATCTGTCAATCGATTTGCCTATTTATTTGTCTATCTATATGTTTATCTATTCGTCTCTCTATCTATATATCTATAAATTAATCTATCTATCTATCTATATGTGTATATATCTATCTATATATCTATCTATCTTTCTCTCTAACTATCTATCTATATATTTTTCTATCTATCTAATTATCTATTTGTTTATCTATTTGTCAATCTATTTGCCTATAGATTTGTTTATCTATCTATCTATCTGTCTGTCTGTCTATATATCTATCTATCTATCTGTCTGTCTGACTATCTATTTGTCTATCGATAGATCTATCTATTTGTCTATCTATCTATCTTTCTATCTATCTATTTGTCTATATATCTGTCTATCTATCTATTTATCTATCGGTCTATATATATATATATATATATATATCTATCTATCTATCGATCTTTTTATCTGTCTATCTATCTATTTATCTATCTATCAATCTCTCTATCAATCTATCTGTCTATCTACCTATGCGTATATATATTTGTCTATATATCTATATATCTATATGAATTTATGTTTGTCTATATGTTTGTCTATCTATTTGCATACTATTAATCTATCTCTCTATCTATTTGATTATCTATCTATATGTTTATCTATTTATCTATTTGTCTGTCTCTTTATCCGTCTATCTGTATACCTATATATCTATCTATCTTTTTGACTGTATATCTATCTGTCATTCTATCTATCTATCTATATGTATATCTGTCTATCATTTTGTCTATATATCTATCTATGTATCAATCTTTATATCTAACTTTCTTTCTATATGTCTATATGTCTATCAATCTATTTTTCAATCTATTTGCCAATCTATATGTCTATCTATCTATTTTTTGACCCATCTTTCAATTTATCTCTCAATCTATCTATTAGCCTATCTAACAATCTATATATCAATTTTTCTATCAATCAGTCAATGTGTCCATCTATCGGTCTATCAATCTATCTTTATATCGGTATGTCATCTATCTATCTATTTTTCATTATATATGAGTATCTATCTGTCTCTCTATATGTCTATCTATCTATCTTTCTATCTATCTATCAATCAATCTATCTGTCTATTTATATGTCTATCAATCAATAAATCAATATTTCTGTTTATGTGTTTGTCAATATATTTGTTTATCTATTTGTATATCTGTCTATCTAAATGTCTATCTACCTGTCTATATATTTGTCTATCTTTTTTTGTATTTATTTATTTATTTATCTGTCTGTCTATTTGTCTATCTTTGTGTTAATTTAACTAGTTGTCTTTCTATATTCTATATATCTATCTATCTCTCGTTCAGACTATCTATCTATCTATCTGTTTGTCAATGTATGTGTCTATCAATCTATCTACATGTCATCTTATCTGTCTATCTATCTATATGTTTATCTAATTGTGTATCTATCGATCAATCTATCTATCTATCTATTCATATATCTATCTATCTTTATGTTTCTTTGTCTGTCTATTTGTTAGTCTATTTTTCTATCTATCTATCTATCTATATGTCTATATATATATATATATATATATCTATCTATCTATCAATATGTCTAATAATCTACCAATCAATATGTCTATTAATCATACAATCTATCAGTCTATTAATCTATCTATCAAACTATCTTTCAATCTATTTATTTATATGTCTCTTTATCTATTTAGATATCAGTCTTTCAATATGTCTATCAATCTATCTATCAATCTGTATATCAATATGATTTTCAATCTATCTATCAATCTGTCTATAAAAATATCTATCAATATGTCTTTCAATTTATATATCTATATATCTACATATCTATTTATTTATTAGTCTCACAATCTGTCTATCTATTTATTTATTTATCTATTTATCTATCTATCTATCTATTTGTGTATATGCCTATCTATCTATCTATTGATTGATCTATCAATCATTCAATCCATCCATCAATCAGTCTGTCTATTTGTATGTATATCGATATTTGTATTTGCATATCTATTTATCTATCTATATATATGTTTAGCTGTGTTTATTTCTATATGTCTATCTATCTCTTTTAGTATTTATCTATTTATATATCTATATATTTATGTGTATATCTATCTATCAAACTGTTTATATGGCACTCTATTTGTAATCTATTTGTTTATTTTTTTGTGTGTATATATATCTCTCTCAATATGTCTATCACATTGTTTACTAGTCTATTTCTTTGTCTATCTATGTGCCTACCTATCTATTTGTATATTTATCTATATATCTATATATCTGTCTGTCTGTCCATCTGTCTATATTCTATATGTGTATCTACCTATCTATCTACCAATTTTTTTATCTATCTACCTATCTGTTTATCTTTCTATCTATTTACCAATTTATCTATTTGTCTACCAATGTAGCTGTCTGTTTATATATTTGCCTATCTGTATGTCTATGTGTCTATATATTTTTTATCTATCTATCTATCTATATGGCTGTCTATCAATCTGTCTATGTATATATCAATCAATCAATCAATCAATCTGCCTATCTATATGTCTATCTATCTATATATCTTTTTGTCCATCTAATTGTCTACATACCTATCTATATTTCTATCTATCGATCTATCTATGTGTGTTTCTATCTGTCTATCTTTTTATTTGTCTAAAAATCTTTCTATCTATTTGTATATCTATCTATCTATCTATCTATATATCTATATATCTATCTTTCTATCTCTCTATTTGTCTATCTATCTCTCTATTAATATGTTTATTAATTTATCTATCAAAATATCTACCAATCTATCTATCAATCTAATTATATATATATATATATATATATATATATATATATATATATATATATATCTATCTATCTATCTATCCATCTATCCATCTATCAATCTATCAATCTGTCTATCTATTTTTCTATAGATCCATTAATCAATCTATCTATCAATCAATCAATCTATTTGTCTATCTATTTATCTTTCTGCTGATCCATGTGTCTATATATTTATTTATCTATCTATCTATCTGACTATCTATCTATTTGTCTATCTATGTATTTATCAATCTGTTTATTTATCTCTCTATCTATAATTTTTTATCTATCAATCAATCTATCTATCTATCTAACAATCTATTTATATGTCTATCTATCTATCTATTTGTCTGTCTGTCTATCTATCTATCTGTCTATCTATATATCTATTTATCTAAGTATCTATCTATCTGACTATTTATTTGTCAATATTTCTATCTATCTATTTGTCTATCTATTTATCTATATATCTATTTGTCTATCTATCTATCTAACTATTTATATGTCTAAGTATATATCTAATAATCTATCTATCCATCTGTCTATCTAACTATCTACCTATCTATCTATCTATAGGTCTATCTATTTGTCTAACAATCTATTTATTTATAAATATATCTATCTGTTAATCTATATGTCTATCTATCTATCTATCTATTTGTATATCTATATGTATATCAATCAATCTATCTGTTTGTCTATTTTTATGTCTATCTGTCTATCTACCAATCTATATAGATATATATCTCTCTATCGAAATACCTATCAATCTATATACTTAACTATATGTCTATCTATTTGTCTATCTTTTTGTATATTAACTATCTATCTATCTATCTATTTATCTATCAGTCTGTATATCTATCTGTCTATCTTATAATCTATCTATCTATCTATCTATAGGTCTAACTATTTGTTTATCCATCTATCTATTTATATATATTTATATCTTTTAATCTATATGTCTATCTTTCTATCTTTTTATATATCTATCTATTTATCTATTTGTATATAAATATGTTTATTATCTAAATATCTGTCTGTCTATCTTTATGTCTATCTGTCTATCTATCAGTCTTTATATATGTTTGTCTATAAAACTACCTATCTATCTATTTACTTAACTATATGTCTAACTCTCAATCTCTTTCTGTATATCTGACTATCTATCTATCTAACTATCGGTTTATCTATCAGTCTATATATCTCTCCAGTCTATTTGTTTGTCTATCTACCTATCTTTCTGTCTATTTGTATTTCTATCAATTTAACCAATATATTTATGTATATCTATCTATCTGACCATATGTATATATGTCTGTCTATCACTTTATTTATCAATCTATCTATCAATCTATCTATCTTATATATATATATATATCTGCCTGTCCATTTATCAATTCGTATTTTATCTATATATATGTCTCTCTTTCTATTTTTTTCTATCTATCTGTCTATCTGACTATTTATCTATTTGTCTATTTATCTATCTGTCTGTCTATCTATCTATCTATACATCTATCTATCTATCTATCTGTTTATATGTCTATATATCTATCTGATGTCTAATTGACTTTTTATTGTCTATTTATCTATATGTTTATAAATCTATGTATCAGTATATCTGCCTATTTATTTGTATGTATATCTGCTTGTCAATCTATCTGTCTATTTGTCTATTTATCTATCTTTTTCACTATCTATTTGTCTATATGTCTATCTATTTGTCTATGTATGTATCTATATATTTATCAATCTATCTTTCTATCAATCTATTTATTTATCTATCTAGATGTCTATCTATCTGTATATTTTCTATCTATATCTTACTATCAATTAATCAATCAAACAATCTGTTTGTCTATCTATGTGTTTATATAACTAAATACGTATCTATATAATTATCTATCTAGCTATCTATATATTTATTTATCTTTCTATATATCTATCTTTCTATCTATATATCTGTCTATCTATCTATCTATCTAAAAATTTTTCTATCTATCTATCAATTTATCTCTCTGTCTATCTACCTACATATCTATCTATCTAACTAACTAAAAATCTATCTATATATCTATCTGTCTATCTATTTGTCTGTTTACCTATATGTGTATCTTTCTTTCTATTTATCTATGTATCTATCTATCTATGCATATGTCTATAAATATATCTATCATTCAATCTATCAATCTATATATAAATATGTCATTAATCTGTTTATCAATCTATCTATAAATTAGCTATCAATATGTCATTTAATCAAACTATCAATGAATCAATCAATCTATATATAAATTTATGTATAAATCTATCTATTAATCTATGTATCAATTTGTTACTAAATTTTCTATTAATCTATCTATCAATTTAATTATCAATCTTTCTATCTGAATATATATCTATCCATCTATTTATCTGTCTATCTATATGTCTAACTATTTATCAATCTTTCCATCTATCTATCCATCTTTTATTTTTTTATTTATCAGTATATCTATCTATCTATCTATCTATCTATCAAACTATATTTATATCTTTCATTCTAACTATCTATCTATCTATATATCTATCTATCTATCTAGTTATGTATCTATTTGTCTGTCTAACTATTTGCTGATATATATATATATATATATATATATATATTTATCTATCTATGTATCTCTTTGTGTATCTTTATTTATTTTTGTATCTATTTATCTATCTATCTATCTATCTTTGTTTCTATTTATATATTTATCTATTTATATATCTAAATGTCTATCATTATGTATATTAAACTATCTATTTATTTGAATATGTATTTATATATAAATCTACCTATATATCTATCTATTTGTCTATCTTTCTCTCTATCTATCTAGCCATCTTTCTTTCTATCAATCTATCTATATGTCTATCAATTTGTCAATATTTCTGTTTAGCTAGGTATCTATCTATCTATCTACCTTTCAATCTATATATCTATTAATCTATCTATCAATCTATCTATCATTCTTACTAACAATATGTCTATTAGTCTAATTATCAACCTGTCTATAAATCTAACAATCTATCTTTCAATCTATTTGTCTATTTATCTGCCTATCTATCTATGCAATTTTCTATCTCTCCGTCTATCTATATGTTTATCTATCTATTTTTCTATCTATCCATCTATTTATCCATATAACTATCCATCTATCTATCTATCTTTTATATTTCTATCAATCTAAGTATCTACATATCTATCAATCTATCTATCTATCTATCTCTCTATCTATCAAGCTATCTATATGTCTATCATTTTGTCTATCTATGTGTCTATATATATATATATCTATCAATTTGTTAATTTGTCAATTTGTCTAACTATCTATGAATCGATTTGTCCATAAATCTATTTATTTATTTGTCTATCTATCTATCTTTCTATCTATCTTTTTTTCAATTATATATATATATATATATATATATATCTATCTATCTATTTATTTGTATGTCTATCTATCTGTCAATCTTTCTATAAATCTATCGATATTTCTATATATATGGTTGTCTATCTATCTTTCTAGCTATCTATTATTTTATCAATCTATATGTCAATCTATATGGATGTCAATCTATCGGCCTATCTTTCTAGCTATCTATTTATTTGTATATCTCTCTATCTAAAAATTTTTTATCTATAAATTTATCGATATATCTTTCTGTCTAATAGTCTATCTATCTGTCAATCTATCTATATATCTATCAGTCTATCTATTTATCTAACTATTTATCTATCTATCTTTCTATCTATCCATCTATCTATCCGTTTATCTATCAATCTATCTATCCATATAATTATCTATCTTGTATCCATCTATCTATCCATCTATGTCTCCTATATATCTGTCTAACTATGAATATATTTATCCATCTATCTTTCCATCTATTAATTCATCTATCTATCCTTCAATATATCTGTCTATCTATCCATCTATCTATTTGTCTATCTATTCGTCTATCTATTATCTATCCATCCGTCTATCTATCCATCTATATATACATCTATCTATATGACTATCTATTCTTCAAATTTTCCATTTATCTATCCATCTATCTATCGATTAATTTATCTATCTGTGTATCTATCCATCAATTTATCCATCTATCTATCCATTTATCTTTCCATCTATCTGTCTATATATCTATTTATCCATCTTTCTATCCATCTATCTATCATTTTAACTATCTATCTATCAATCCGTCTATCTATATAACTATTTATTTATCTATCAATCTATCTTTATGTCTATCTATCTATTATATATTTGTTTATATACCTATCTAACTATCTATCTATCGATCAATCTATCAATATGTCTATCTATTCATCTATCTATATATCTAACTATCTTTTTAGTAACTGTCTATATATATATATATCTGTCTGTCTATCTATCTGTCTATCTATCTATCTATTTTCTAACTATTTGTCTCACTATGTGTCTATCTATATGTCTATCTATTTGTCTTTATGTCAATCTATGTGTCTATCTATCTATCTATCCGTCTATCTATTCGTCTATCTATCAATCAATCTATCCATATAATTATCCATCTTCTATCCATCTATCTATCCATCTATGTGACCTATATATCTATCTAACTATGAATATATTTATCCATCTATCTTTCCATCTCTTAATTCATCTATTTATCCTTCAATCTATCTGTCTATCTATCAATCTATTTATTTGTCTATCTATTCATCTATCTATTATCTATCCATCCGTCTATCTATCCATCTATACATATATCTATATGACTATCTATTCTTCAAATTTTCCATTTATCTATCCATCTATCTATCGATTAATTTATCTATCTGTGTATCTATCCATCAATTTATCCATCTATCTATCCATTTATCTTTCCATCTATCTATCTATATATCTATTTATCCATCTTCTATCCATCTATTTATCCATTCAACTATCTATCTATCAATCTGTCTATCTATCTATCTATCTGTCTATCTATATAACTCTTTATTTATCTATCAATCGATCTTTCTGTCTATCTATTTATTATATATTTTTTTATATACCTATCTAACTATCTATCTATCGATCAATCTATCAATATGTCTATCTATTCATCTATCTATATGTCTAGCTATCTTTTTAGTAACTGTCTATATATATATATCTGTCTGTCTATCTATCTTTCTATCTATCTATCTATCTTTCTAACTATTTGTCTTACTATGTGTCTATCTATTTGTCTTTATGTCAATCTATTTGTCAATCTATCTATTTATTTATTTGTATATCTTTCTATCTACTTATCTATCTATCTATTTGCCATATATATATATATATATATATATATCTATGTATCTATCTATTAAATTAGCAATCTAATTATTTGTATATATATATATATATATATATATATATTTATTTATTTATTTATTTATTTATTTATTTATCTATCATTCAATCTATCTATCTATCTATATATCAATTTCTCAATCAATCAATCTATCAATATTTATATCTATCTATATCAATCTATCAATCTATTTATCTATATATCTATTTATCTATATATCTATCTTTATGTTTATCAATCTATCTTTTTGTCTATCTATCTATCTATCTATCTTTCTTTCTTTATATCTACATATCTATATATCTATTTATCTATCAATCTTTCTAACTCTCCATCTTTCTATCCCTCTATTTTTTATTTATCTATCCATCTATGTATAAGCCTTTCTATCTATTTATTTATCCATTTAACTATTAGAAAATCTTTTCATCTTTATTTCCATCTATATTTCTATCGATTTTTCTATCTATCCATCTATCTATCAGTATATCTATCTATTTATCAATATGTCTATTTATATATCAATATATCCATCTCTCTATCCATTTTTCTATACATCTATATATCCATCTATCTATCCTTCTATCTATCCATCCATCTATTTTTCTATCTATCTATCTATCCATCTATCTATTAGTCTATCTATTCAACAATTTATCCATATATCTTTCTTTCTATCTGTCCATCTATCTATCCAACTATCTTTTCATATATCTTTCCATCTTTTTATACTTCTATATATTCATTTATCTTTTCATCTATCTATCTATCTATCTTTATGTCTTTCTAACTGTGTTTCTATCTATATATATATATTTGTATGTCTATCTATTTATTTACCTATCATTCTATATGTCTTTCTATATGTCTTTCTATCTGTCTCTCTATCGGTCTATCTATATGACTATCTATATATGTCTATCTATTAGTCTATCTTCCTATCTTTCTATCTATTTGGCTATCTATCTGTCAGACTATCTAACTATCTATCAGTGTGTATATCTATTTATATATTAATCATTCTATCTATCAGTTTGTCTATATATATATATATATATATATATCTATCTGTCTGTCTGTCTGTCTTTCTATATATCTGTCTATATATCTTTCTATATGTCTATCTGTCTGTCTATCTATTTCTTTGTGCATCTGTCTATCTATTGGTATACCTATCTATCAATCTATTTATATATCTATCTATATATCTATCTACCCATCTATTGGATTGTCTATTTGTCTATCTATCTATCTATCTATTTGTCTATCTATTTGTCTATTTGTCTAACTATCAGTCTGTCTATCTATATATCAAACTATTGATCAATCTGTATGTCTGTCTATCTATTTATATATCTATCTATCTATATATCATTATGTCTATCTGTCAATTTATATATCTAACTGTATGTCTGCCTATCTATTTGTGTATCTATCTATCTATTTGTCTGTCTATGAATTTATCTACCTGCCTATCAATCTGTATCTCTATCTATCTGTCTATCTATTTTAGTCTATCTATCAATCTATGTCTCTATAGATTTATTTATCTGTATGTCTGTATGTGTATATGTTTGTCAATCTACCTGTCTAGCTATATATTTATTTGTCAATCTATGAATATTTCAATCGAGCTATCTACCAATCTTTTGGTCTGTCTATTTGTCTATGTGTCTTTTATCTATTTATCTATCTGTCTATCTATCAATCTGTCTATCGATCTATCTATCTATTTGTCTAAATTTATGTCTATCTATGTGCCTCTATAAATTAAAATCTTTCTATCTAACTATATATCTATCTATCTTTCTTTCAATCTATATATCATTCTATCTATCTATTTATCTATATACTATTTATCTATTTATCTATCTCTCTAACTATCTATCTATCTCTTTATCTATCTGTCTATTTGTCTATCTATCTGTCTATATGACTATCTATCTATTTGTATTTATAACTATCTATCAATCTATATGTTTATCTATTTGTCTACCTATTTATATATTTATCTATATATCTATTTGTCTATTTAATTTTCAATATATTTATCTATCTATCTACCAACTGATTTATCTATCTGTCTATCTATATATCTATCTATCTATCTTTATCCATCTCTCTAACCATCTATCTATCCATCTATTTTTCCTTCTATTTATCCACTGATTTATCCAACCTTTTATCCATATATCTATCCGTCTATCTATCCATCTATCTATCAATTTTTCTATCCATATATATATATATATATATATCCATTTATCTATATGTCTTTCTCACAATCTTTCTATCTATCTCGCTATTTGTTTGTCTATTTGTTTTTATATCTATCTGAGGATGTGTTTATCTATCTGTCTATCTTTCAATATATCTATCCGTGTCTATATCTATCTATTTGTCTTTCTATCTATCCATGTCTATATCTATCTATCTGTCTATCTATCTATTTGTCTATCTGTCTATCTATGTCTATCTATATGTATATCTGACTATCTTTTTATCTGTCTATGAGTCTATTTATCTATCTAATTGTTTGTCTATGTATCTATCTTTATATATATGTCTTTCAATCTTTTTGTGTATCTTTTTGTCTATCTATTTATCTATTTATCTAACTATATGTTTGTTAATCTATCTATATATCTGTGGTCTATATATCTTTCTATCCATCTATCAATATGTTGGTCTATTTGTCTATTTTTTTGTCTGTCTATTTATCTATCTATATTTCATTTTATCTATCTTTATTTCTATCTGTCTATTTGTCTATTTATCTGTCTATATATATGTCTAGCTATCTGTCTTTCTATCTGTCTAGCTTTCTATCTCTCTACAATCTATCTTCTTACTTGCCTATCTGTCTATCTATATATCTTCTTACCTGTCTATTTTTCTATCTATCTATCTTTGTTTATCTCTATCTATCTATTTTTATATCTGACTACTATGAGATGAACGAAAAAATTCTAGTCCCTTGCAAATGCAGGTTTGTTCTTGACACTCTTATTTTGTGCAAATCTATGTTGTCTCAATTCAGATCTACGACTGCTTTTTATCAATCATCGATGGATTTTAACTATTGAAATGTTAATAGCCATTACAATTCCTAAATGAACCTACTGGTGTGGAAAAATTCTATACCATGCAGCCTATTTTCATTTCAACTTTCATTTCCCTTTTTTTAGCACTTTATAACTTTTTTATAATTAACCATAGACTGATGCATGAAGGTGGGCAACACAGAAGAATATTTTGATGGGTAGTTCACTGGAAATCTTGGAGTATTCATGATTCAGTAATTTCAAAATAAGCTCATGATTATCTCATTGTATGAAATTTCTACCAAATGGCAATTTGTATTGCATGCTCTAGTCTATCTATTTATTAGTGGCATAGTTTTGTGATCTTTATTGGTTTGTAAATTTACTATGTTTCCGAGGACAAAGAACTAGAAGATCCATACAATGCCTGAGAGACTTATATGTGTGTTTTTTAAGCCTTAGATTATTTTCTTTTGTTGTCTTTGATTGTATGTGTATTTTCATGAAAGTACATGTGTATGTGTCATCTGAGGCTATGTGATTATATATACGTACATATAATGCTATAGTATATACGTATGTATATACTACAAAATATATGTATGATCATATTGAGTATATACGTACATATCTACTATAGTATATTCGTATGCATATACCAAGTATATATGTACGTATATAACAAGTATATACATAAGTGGGTGCTAATATTTTTGTAGACATGGATATATTGTCATAATACACACCCATTTACACACAATCACACACACACACACACACACACATTTGATTTATATAATTGCTTGGGCTGGTATGGTCATCATTGTGCATTGCTTACCAATGTAGGTCATAAAAGTCATGGATATTAAATCTACCCCAAAGTTGTAACAAGAAGATATTTCTAGTCCAGGCTAACTAGGCAGATAGAGGTTGGTCTTAAATCTCTTAGTAATTGTGTAGATATGTAATTTTAACATGGTACAATGCGTATGTATGAGGAAATAAGTTTTCTTGCTATAGGTTCTGCAGTCATTGGTTCTAATTGTACTAGGTCTTAGAAGGATGATGATGATGATGCTCGTGTAGTGTCATGTAATTTTATTAGATTACACAAAACTATATTCAATCAGAATGAAAAATGTAACATTACCTAATTTTTATAGGCAAAGAGTGCCAAGAGGAATATCAGGTCTTATTTTGGGAGAAGTAGCTTGCCGACTCGTCAAAAACTCGCTCAATCTGAAAAAGAGTGGTTGGCAGGGAAGTTCATCAGTCGAGCATCATCACCCACCCCACTTTTATTATCAGCAGCTATAGTAGCAATAGTAGCAATATATACATGTGTATATACATGGTATATACATAGTTATATACAATAGTATATAAGTACGTATATACCGAGTATATACATATGTACATACTATAGTATATACGTACATATATAATATAGTATATAATGTACGTTTATACTTTAGTATATATGTACGTATATACTTGGTATATATGTATGTATATACTACAGTAAATATGTAGTATTATATATATCTGTCTATCTATCTATCTATCTTTCTGTCAATTTTACTATATATCTATCAATATATCTATTTATGTATCTGTCTGTCTATCTATCTGTATATCTGTCTATCCATCTATATATCTTTCTATGTATCTATCCATAAATCTATATATTTGTTTATCTTTGTGTCTATCTATATGTCTATCTATCTATTTATCTGTCTATATATCAATTTATCTATCTGTATATCTTTTTGTCTATCTATTTTTTTATCTATATGTTTATCTATCTATCTATCTATCAATATATCTATCTATCTAATAATCTTTAAATCTATCTAACTATTTGTCTATCGATTTGTCGATCATTCTATCTATCAATCTGTCTATCAATCTTTCTATCAATATATCTATCAATATATCTATCTATCAATCTAACAATCTACCTATCTATTTATCTATATATCTATCTATATCTTTATCTATCTATCTATTAGTCTATTTATCTCTTTATCTATCTATCTTTATATATATCTATCGACCGATCTATCTGTCTATCTATCTATATTTTATCTATCAATCTATCTATCAGCCTATCTAGCATTTTATCTATCTATCTATCTATCAGTCTATTTGTATGTCTGTCTATCTATCTATCTCTCTCTCTATTTATCTATCTCTCTATTTATATATCTTTCTATCTATTTATCTATCTATCTGCATATCTATATACCTACCGATCTTTTTGTCTACCTATCTATTTATCTATATATCTATCTATTTATATGTCCATATCTCCATCTATCTATCTATTTAAATATCTATCTATCCTTATATCTATCTGTTTGTCAATCTATCTGTCTATCTATATATGTATTTATCTATCTATCAATGAATCAATCAATCTATCTATCTATATATCTATCCGTCTATCTATGTATCTATGTATCTATCTATCTGTCTACCCCTCAATCTATCTATATATCTATCTATTTATTTATTTGAAATATCCATCTGATGAACTTTCAGTCTATCTTTCTAACAATTTGTCTATTTATATGTCTATCAATCTTTCTATTAATATGTCTATCAAACTATCTATCAATCTACCTATCATTATGTATATAAATCTATCTATCAATCACTCTAACAATCTATCTATTTATCTATCTATCTATCTGTCTGTCTATCTATCTACCTATCTATCTGCTATCTATCTGCCTATCTATCTACCTATCTATCTGCTATCTATCTACCTATCTAAATGTCTATTTATTTATCTATCTATATATATGTTCAACTATCTAGTTATCAATCTATCTAGCTATCTGTGTATCTATTTGTTTATCTTTCTAACTATCTACCTATCTATTTAACTATCTATTAGTCGATTTATTTGTATATCTTTCTGTCTATCCTTTTATATAACTATTTGTCTATCAATCTATCAATTAATCAGTCAATCAATGTCTACCTATATGTCTGTCTATCTATCTATGTATCTATTTGGCTGCCTGTCTATCTATTTGTCTATCTATCTATTTATCTACCTGTCTATCAACATGTCTATTTATCTTTCTATCTATTTGTCGAACTATTTTCCTATTGATTTATCTATCAATATGACTATCCAATTGTCTATCTATCTGTCTAGCTATCTGTATATTTTTATATCTATTTATCTATCTATCTATATGTATGTCTGTCTATCTATCTATCTATATGTCTATCTATCTACCTATCTATCTGTGTATTAATATGTCAATCTATCTTTCTATCAATCTATTTTTCTGTCAATTTATCCATCTATCTTACTATCTATCTATCTATATATCAATATGTCTATCTATCTAATAATCTATACATCTATATGTTTATCTATTTAGATATCTATCTATATATAATTATATGTCTAACTCTTTAATTATCTATCTATCGGTCTATATGTTTAACATTCATCTATCAATCAATCAATCTATCTATCTATCTATCTATCATTCTATCTCTCTATTTATGTGTCTATCATTCTGTGTATATATAACTATATCTATCTTTCTATCAATCAATCAATCATCTATCTATCTATCTATCTATGTGTCTGTCTATCTATTCTTTTGTTGTCTATCTATCAGTTTATATATAAATCTATCTATCAATCTATCTATAAATCAATATATGAATCTGTCTTAAAATTTATTTATCAAACTGTCTATATATTTGCCTATATACTATCTATCTATTTGTTTGTCTATATATTTGTCTGTATATTTGTCTGTATGCCTTTCTTTCTATTTGTTTGTCTGTCTGTCTATCTGTTTGACTATCTATCTGTCTATCTATTTATCTATCTGCCTATCTATCTATCTATCTTTCTATCATTCTTTCTATTTTTCTATTTTTCTATCTTTCTATATATATATATATATATATATCTATCTATCTGTTTATTTATCTATCTATCGTTCTAATTATCTATTTATTTATATACCTATATATTTGTCTATCAATATGACTTTCAATCTGTCAATCAACCAATCAATCAATCTATATATCTATAAGTCTATCTATCATCTAACTATCTATCTATCAATCAATATTTCTATAATTCTATCTATAAAATAATCAATTTTTATATCTATCTTTATATCTTTTTAACTGTCTATCTATCTATTTAACTATCTATCAATTTATATATTTTTCTGTCTATATATATAACAATTATATATATATATATGTGTGTGTGTGTGTGTGTGTATCTATTAGTCTATCTATCAGTCTATCTATTTGTCTATCTATCCATCTATTTATCCGTCAATATATCTATTGATCTATCTATATATATGTCTAATAATCTTTTAATCTATTTGTCTATCTATTTTTCTATCAATAGGACTAACAATTTGTCTATCTAAATGGCTATCTATCTATGTTTTATATTTGTCTATCTATTTGTCTATCAATCTATCTATCAACTAATCTATAAATTTGTCTATCAATATTTCGATCATTCTGTCTATAAATCAATCATTTTATCAATCTATCTATATTTCTTTATGTCTGTCTTTTTTCTATCAATCTATCTATTCATCTATCTATTTATCAATTAATCTTTCTATCTATCTATCTATATCTATATCTATAAGTCTATCTATCTGTATATCTATCTGTCTATATATATATATATATATATATATATTTAATTATCTATCTATTTATCTGTCTATCTATCTATCTATGTATATAAATCAATCTTTCTATTAATCTTCAATCAAATTGTGTATATATTTTCGTAACTACTATTTGTTTATCTATTTGTTTATTTGTCTATTTGTCTATCTATCTATCTATCATCTTTACTTCTTTTTTTCTATCTCTCTGACTTTTTTTATATTTATCTATTTATCTATCTAACTATCTATTTATCTATCTAACTATCTATTTATCTATCTATTCATCTATCTACCTGTCTATCTATTAGTCTATCTATCTATCTATATCTTGTCTTATAATCTTTCAATCTATTTGACTATCTAGTTGTCCATCAATCTGTCTATCTATCTATTTATCAATCTGAATATCTATCGATTTATCTCTATGTGTATCTATATGTTTATTAATCTGTCTACATTTATGTCAATAAATCTTTCTATCAATCTGTTTATGAATTTGTCTATGAATTTATCTATCAATCTATCAATCAATCAATCATTATATATATATATATATATATATCTTTCTTTCTATAAGTCTATCAATCTATTTATTTATCAATCTATCTGACTATCTATCTAACTATCTTTCTGTCTATCAATCAATCTATCTATCTATATCTCTTTTTATAATTCTATCTATATATTTATCTATCAATCTATATAACTATCTATTTGTCTAGCAATCTGTTTATCTATCTATATATCTATCTTTCTATGTATCTGTCTTTCATTTAATTTATCAATTTATCTATGTATCTATCTATCTATTTATTTATGTGAGTATCTAATTTTCTTTCTATCTAACTGTCTAACTAATTATCATTCTACCTATTTATCTATCTATCTATATGTCGATCTATCAGTTATCTTTTTGTCTATCTATTTGTATTTTTTATATTTATCTTTCTATCTATCAATCAATATGTCTATTTATCTGTCTAACTATCTATTTTTATATCTATAAGTCTATTTAAATGTCTATAAATCATTTATATATATGTCTATCAATCTATTTATCATTCTGTTTATCAATCAATCTATCTATCTGTCTATCTATCTTTTTATCTATCTCTATAGTTATCTATCGATCTATCTATCTATCTATCTATCATCTTTTCTTCTTTCTTTCTATCTCTCTAACTTTTTGTATATTTATTTCTCAATCAATCAATCTTTTTGTCTATCTATTCATCTATCTACGTGTCTATCTATATATCTATCTATCTATCTCTCTATCTATCTCTTGTCTTATAATCTTTCGATCTATTTGACTATCTAGTAGTTTATCAATCTGTCTATCGATCTATTTATCACTCTATATATATATATCTATCTATCTATATGTGTATCTAAATGTTTATTAATCTGTCTATATTTCTGTCTATAAATATTACTATCAATCTGTCAATAAATTTGTCTATGAATTTGTCTATCAATATATCAATCAATCAATCATTCTATATATATATATATATCTATCTTTCCTGCTATAAGTCTAACTATCTATTTATCTATCAATCTATCTGACTATCTTTCTGTCTATTAATCAATCTATCTATCTGACTATCTGACTATGATTATGTCTATCAATCTATCAATGTGTCAATAGATCTATTTATCTATCTGTCTATATATCTATCTACCTATTAATTTATCTATCTATCTGTCTATCTATCTATCTATCTTTCTATCTATCTATCTATCTATCTGTCTGTCTGTCTGTCTTACTATCTATCTATCTATGTGTCTTTATCTGTCTATCTATCTATCTATCTATTTACCTATCTATCTTTCTGTCTATCTATCTGTCTATCTATCTATCTATTTTTCTATATATATATCAATCTTTCTATCTATCTATGTGTCTATTTATCTTTCTATCTATCTATCTATCTATCTTTATGTCTATTTATCAATTTCTCAATATGTCTATCTATCTGTCTATGTAACTATATATCTATCTATCTATCTAACTATATATCTATCTATCTATCTAACTATCTCTAAGTCTATCTATCTATCTCTAAGTCTATCTATCTATCTATATATGAACCTGTCTTCCTATCTATTTATCTATTTGTCTATTAATCTATTTATCAATCTATCTATCATTTTGTCTAACAATCTATCTATGTGTCTATCTATCTATTTATCTAACTATTTATCTATCTATCCATCTATCTTTCTATCTATCAATCTAACTTTCTATCTCTCTATCTATCTGTCTGTCTATCTATATTTCTCTCAATTAATCTGTCTATCAATCTGTGTATCTATCTATATTTAGTTATGTCTATAATCTTTCTATCTATTTTTTTATCTATCTATCTTTCTTTCTATATGTTTTTCTATTTGTCTAACTATATATTTATCTATCTTTATATCTATCTATCTATCTGTCAATCAAGCTGTCTATTAATCTTACTATCAATCTACATATCAATCTGTCTATCAATCTCTCTATCGATTTGTCTATCAATCTATCTATCATTCAATTATTTTCTCTCTAAATTTATGTTTATCTATCTTTCAATCTATTTAATAATCTTTCTATATATCTATCTATTTATCAGTTTATCTTTTTTTTCTATTAATCTATCTGTCTATCTGTTTGTCTATCTATATGTCTGTCTATATGTCTGTCTATCTATCTATCTATTTAACTATCTATCTGAATGTCTATCTATCTATCTGTATATCTTTCTATCTATCTATCTCTCTATTTATCTATCTATATCTATCTATCTTACTATTTATCTATCTGTCTATCTATCTGTCTATATATCTATTTGTCTATATATCTATCTATATATTTATCTATTTGTCTGTCTATCTATCTGTTTATCTCTCTCTTTATCTATCTGTCTATATATCTATCAATCAATCTATCTATCTATTTATCTATATTTCTATCAATCTATCTATCAATCTGTCTATCTATATATCTATATATATATATATATATATATATATATATCTACCTATCTGTCTATCTTTATATGTATTTGTCTATCCATCTATCTATCAATCTATTCATCAATCTATGTATTTATCTGTCTATATATCTATCTGTCTGTCTGTCTGACTTTATATCTATCTACCTATCAATATAAATATCTATCAAGAGTTCTCTAGATATTTCTACTGGTTATTCGAAACTGCATTATAATTTACACAACATTCAATACAAGTAAATTTGAATGCTACTAAAAACCAGTGCAATTTTACAAGATTTTACAATCTAGTTATGCGGCAGCCCTTGGGCGAGATGATGATTTAGTTGATTTGCTTGGTTCAACTAGTTTTGACCCAATCCATGCAGAAAATAATACATCTACCTAGACTATTGTAGTTGAAGTTGACCTAGTGGCTAAAAATTGCATTATAGGTTGCCTAGCCCATTTGACAAAAAACAAACCTAAGAATAGTAGTACAATATATTTAACCATTTCCATTATTAAATTTGGCCATACCTACCCTAATCAATTGGTTTATGTAGATTAAAAGTTGTTTTCAATCTCCTTTTTTCACATAAACAGATCACTTTCACATGGTAATTAACAAGTAAATGATGGCACTAACCTGATTTCCCAATTGGTTTATCTTTATTTCATACAAAACTGATGGTCAGCTCCGTGAAACTTGCAAGTATACATGTGCCCTAGGACAAACAAATGATGAAGAGATAGAACAAGAATGCTACAAAATAAAACAAGGGATGATGGGCCATAACTTTACACACCCAAAACAAGGTTCTCCAATTAATCATTGTAATTTTTAAAAATCAAGAAAATTCACACAAGAAAAATGGAACTTTCATCAAGGTTCAATATCAATGAAAATTAATCTAGCAAGCATATTCAAATCCTTCGGAATGTGGCTCAACAACACAATGTGCACCAGTAGCCATGGAAGGGGATACATGGTGCTTGCTCACCACATACTCATAATTCAGAAAAAAAAATAGGTTTAGATACACAGAATGTAGAACAACATGTGAATCAATTATTAATAGCTATAGCTTATATTTCATTAATAAGATCAATAAAACAACAATAATCTAGATGTAAAGTGGGCTCGCCAAAGCTCATATTCATGAGATCACATTTACGCTACATAAAAGTAAGTGTTTTCACCATGTGAATGTCATTTTCTAGAGTAAATATGAATGACTAATAAAATTTACTTGAACTCCATTGTAGCTATCAGGGCCCGTTTCAAGCTTATCCTTGTTTCCATTGACCCCAAGCATGAGTCTCCAATCTTGCATGATACTATTTGTGCCCCAAGGTGCAACTCAGTTGAGCAATAGCTTTGAAGAGAGAGATGAAAATATAAAACCACCATGAAGGAATAAACCAACAGCAATAGACAAGTGTGATACCTATGGATGGAAAGTAGCAGCAATAGCAGCAACATGTGTACAATGAGTAGAGGAATCAGTTACAATGCTTAGAATATTTCCCTCATCATAAATATTAAGAGAAATGTCCAAACATATAGCTTGCTAAATATTTAAAATTTTTTTTCATCCCTATAAGTGTAATTCACATCGCATCACAACACAACCCAATGATATCCATTTATAAGAAAACTAGGTACTTGTAACCAAGAAAACTAGACACTAATAATTGCATCACAACACAACCCATCTGGCATGCAATAATAGGGTGACACATCAAGTGGTAGTCTAGCATGAAATAATAGGGTGACACATCATGTGGCAGTCTGACATGCAATAATAGAGTAACACATCATATGGTAGTCTAGCAGACAATAATAGGGTGACACATCATGTGGCAGTATGGCGTGCACTACATGGAAGTCTGCTATGTGCTTGTGGTAGTCAGGAATGCACCACGTGCGTGTGTGCAACAGTATCAATGTGTATGTAGTGTGACACAAATAAGGTGGCAGTGTGGCATGTGCCATGTGACAGTGTGCATAATGTATGCATGTGTGGAAAGGTAGTGGGTAGTTATATGAATGTAGTGTGGCATGCTTTGTGAAGTAGTGTGGGTCAGTGAATGCATGTAGTGTGTTATGTTAGTGTGCACAATAAATATAGTGTTGAAAAATTAAAAAAAATAATAAAAAATGATTGTGTGTGGGTTATATTTTGGTTTATAGATTTTTTGGCTGCATCAATTTGTGTTGGCTCACACTAAAGGAAGTAATCTAGCTTTCTTCTAGTCACATCTGGCTCTCCTCTTCTTAGTGCAGGCTGAAACTACATCAATTTTAATGGTCAAACAGTATCAACACAAATACAAAATCTCTTATTTCGTAGCAGAAACATTTCGAAAAACAAAAACAAAATCAAAATCAAAAATAAAATCAAAATCAAAAACCAAAACCTATATGAACATGTGACACTTATGAATTTGTTGAGTTTGCTTTTAGAATGTTGAGACTGTGAAGATGCATTTGTATAGAAATGGTTTTGTTGTGGATTACTATGTTTGGATATACCATGGTAAGAAGCAAGTCCAACAAAGCTGTTCAAGTTCAGTATGGGTGTTAGTAAGTGAAACTAATCAGATGGTCTCGGATAATATGAATCACACTACATACTATAGAATGGTTTGTGATGCCGTGGGTCTTGAATTCAACCTGAATAGTGGAACCCAATGCCAAGGCAAGGAATTTGTATGACATGATTCGAGCTGGAGACAAACCTGTTATGAGAGAAATTCTAAGCATACTCAACTATCTATGGTCGTGAAAATGTTAGAAATAAAGTGCATACACAGGTGTCCGTAGGCATAGTTTGATGATTTGTCTAATTTTATTCAAGAATTGTTTCTAGGAGATAATCTGATGCCATTGGATTTCTACAGCACGAAGAAGTTAGTTAGAGGCTTGGAATTACCCGTACAGATCATTCATTATTGTGTGAACAATTGTATGATAAACGAGGGTGATGACTAGTGACCTTAAGAGTTATAAAATATGTGGTCATGCTCAGTACAAGCAAAATGTTAGGAGTTCTGGAAATATATTGTATATACGGAAGTTGAAGGTACCATATAAGAAGATGCACGATTTTCCAATAACACTTTTGGTCAATCTAGACAGTAATATTCATTGTGGCCTGTGGAGGTAATGCTGTATAACTTTCCGCCTCCAGACTTATGTTTGAAGGAAGAATTTATGTTTTTTACTATGTTAGTGTCAGCTCCAACGAATCCAAAGTGGAAGATAGATATTTTCTTGCAGCCATTGATAGCGGAGTTGAAAAGTCTTTGGGGTGTTTGGGTTCAAACTTATGATATTTCCAAATGGAAAAATTTTCAGATGCGCGATGCCCTCATATGGACCATAAATGACTTTTTAGCATATTCTATGATGTCTAAGTGGAGTACAACTGGTATGTTAGTATGTCCGCATTCTATGGAAGATTCTAATGATTTTATATTAATTAAGAGTGGAAAATAGTTGTGGTTATACAACCATCAGAAGTTTTTGTCAATTAATCATCCATTTCGACATAATACCAAAAACTTCATTAAGAATAGAAATGTTACTAGACAATTCACGAGGTTTAGATCTGGGGATGAAATTCTGTAAGATTTGAATAACATAGGGTTGAGGAAAGTGATAGATATTGATGTTGTGGTTGTGAATGCAGCTATATCTAAGATTTATGGGTGGAATAAAAAAAGTATATTTTGGGATTTGCCCTACTTGCGTGAACACTTGCTCAGGCACAATCTTAATATTATGCATATCGAGAAGAATGTGTTTGAAAATATTTTCAATATAGTATTTAACATTTCAGAAAAAACTAAGGACACATACAAGTCAAGAGATGAGTTGAATAAATATTATCATCGTGCTCAATTTGTAAACAATCTTGTCACTAGTAAATACTTTGATGTGCAATTTGTTGTGAATAAATCATAGAAGAAGGATGTGTTGGAGTGGGTAGATGTGAACAAACTTAAGATGTTTGGCATGAAGAAGTCATGATTGTCATGTATTCATGCAAAGGTTGTTACCAATTGCTCATTGAGAATTCCTGCCTAATAGAATATGGGAGCCGATAATTGAGATTTATTTATTCTTCAAGCAATTAACTTCTTCTTTGACTGATGAGGAATTCAGGAATCTAGATGAATAAATTTTTATTATCTTATGAAATCTTGAAAAAATCTTCCCTCTATGTGTTTTGACTCAATTGAACATTTTCCAGTGCACTTGGCTTATGAAGCTAGGATTACTGGTCCTATCCATTATCATTAGATGTACCCTCCAAAAAGGTAATATTAATTCACTCAACCAATTCTTTTCTTACACACACACACACACACAAATGACTTGTAATATTCAATAATCTTTTTATAGATACTTGAAGAAAATAAAACATACAAATTGAATAGGGCTCAGGTTGATGATCCTATATCAATAGGTTAAATTATGGATGAGGCTGCCAAATTAAGAAAAAGCAGAATGAGATTTATCTTATTGACATTATGGATAATGATATGTTTGAAATTTTCAAGCCTTCGGTAAAGTAATTGGTGCTTAAGTAAAATGGTATCTAGCAGACAATGAATATAATATAGCACTTCTATATGTCCTAATGAATTGTCCAGAGCTTCAATCATTCCTAAAGTAAGTATTACCTAAAAGTCAAATGAGATCTATTTACCATTTTAATTTATTTTTTCCTATCAAAGTATCCATTATTTCTAAATTCTTTTTTGTCAATTTGTTACAGATAAACATAAATGGTTTCCAAACATGACTGAAGAAGCTATCAATGCCGTGACGAAGCAAGAATATCCATCATTGTTTGAAAATACATATGTTTACTTAAAATGAAAATCACAAAATAATTATTTTGTTCTAATAAAAATTTATAATTGTAATCTCAACAATCCACTAAATTTTGATTGTAGGTTCATAATCATGAAAATAAAATTTCCAATCATTATCTTCGAAGTACAGCACGAGGTCCTCTAAGAGAGATTAGAAATTATAATGATTACTGTGTGAATGGTTTTAAATTTCACACTAAATTGTATAGTAGTTATCAGGCAACAGACAATACAGGGGGTATGCATTAAAGGATCCGTTTACAATGAAATTGAATATGACTATTACGGGACTCTGGTCAAAGTGATCGAGTTAGAATTTGAAGCCCTCCCAGTTAAATTAACTATATTATTTAAATGTGAATGATTCGATCCAACACCACATGTTAGTAGTGTTGTCCATCCTCGATATTAACTTGTTGATGTACACAATAAAAAATGATTTAATATGTATGAACCTTTCATAGTAGTACAAGCATCATAGGTTTATTAGTGTGAATATCTGGGTCGGACCCATCCTAGAAAGGATTGGAAAGCTGTGTGTAAGATAAAAGCAAGGGTTCAAATTGACATCCACGCATCACCAAGAACTAATATCATAGAACTAGCTTTTCAAAATGATTACAATGATGTTATAATCGAAGCTGTGGTGGGAGATGATGTCCTTTTAGTCACATCTTCTGAGATGGATATAAGTGGGAATTTAGATGTTGATGAATATTTAATTGATAATGAGGAAGAAATGAGTGATGAAGAGATGTTTGAAAATCATGTTACTACATTTGAAGAGAGAGATGAATTAGATTTGGATGATTCTGATGAGAATGAGTAGACATTGAGTTTTATGTTATTTTAATCATTAATCCTTTTTGTTTATGTTAATTGCCTTATGTATTTTACTTGAAGCTTACTAATCAATAATGTGTTGTTTATTATTTTTAATAGATATGGCACATGGACGAGGTAGAGGCAGCACGTTGCAAGGTCATACCAGTTCTAGTATATGTAGCAAGGCATCAGGTATGCCCGAACCTGGTAGAAGGTCATGGGTGGATGAGATGCCACAGTAGATAGAGAAGGTTGTGAATGTACCATAGTAGTAGCATCAGTAGACTGATCCACATAATGGTTCTGAGATTTTGATGAATGATCAGGAGACGTGGGAGGGAGAGGAGGGAGAGGATGGAGATGTTGGAGAGTCTTCTCCAGAGCACCCTACAGATGAGACTCTCCCTATTGTTTAATTTGATCCGACAATTGATAATCCGTAAGATATGAAACTTAACTAATGATATA
Organism: Sapria himalayana; assembly: GCA_029783825.1. Taxonomy (NCBI): domain Eukaryota; kingdom Viridiplantae; phylum Streptophyta; class Magnoliopsida; order Malpighiales; family Rafflesiaceae; genus Sapria; species Sapria himalayana. Next base: position 29,992 of record JAREIK010006370.1, read on the forward strand.
TTAATTTCTTAATTTATTTCTAACTTGCTATTAAATTTTAGGATACAGGACAAAGTTAGAGTGTCTGTTTCCATTTCTAGAGTTTTGAGGATAATTTTCAGGAAGTCCTTTAAACCTTATGGACATAATTGGAAGTCACTGACACATAGAGACTAATTAATAATTTAGAGAGAATTTAAGGTACATATTACTACCTAACATTTTTTACATATTTTATTTATTCTTTTGTTCACTGATTAAAAATCTTTAAATTATAATTACAAAAAGTTTATAGGTGGACACATACCAAAGGAGGAGATCAAAAGTGTGTTTTATAAACATGCTGCCAGTCGGTATAAAGATACCATGTACGAGGTCAAAAATAAATGGTTGAAGAAGAAATAACAAGATTTGAGTGTCCCAGATCATGTTTTCAAGGAATTGCGGAGAAGATGGGAAGATCTTGATTATAGGAAGAGGTTTGATAAACATAGCAACAATATTCGCTCATAGCGGGCTAGGAAGGGTAGTGGCATGTCAACACACACTTGTGGATCTCGCTCTATGTGTGAGCATGAATGAGCATTGATATTATTTCTAATTTATACTTTTTATGTTTATTACTTTAAGAATTATGTTCAATTATGCCTAATTTTGATTTGTCATCAAAAATTTTGTTTCAATATAATTAACGTATGTATTATGTGTAATTAAAGACCCACAAGGAGGTTAAGAAGCCCAGTGCTCCTCACTTATTCAAATACACGCACACGAATGCTCATGATGATCAGACTTTTGTTGATCAAAGATCTCGTACAGTAAATGTAAGTTTCATTAAAAAAATATCTTTTCTTTTTTTTTTGAATATAAATTTAAATACATATCTTACATGTTTATTAGGCGAGATATGAGGAAATGTTAGCTGCTACGACTCAAGTGTATTCCAATCTACTTTAGGTTCATGTGATGGTGCAACATGTAGTTCTTATTCATCAGCTCCACCAGTTGATACAAATCAGATTTGGTATGCAGCTATTGATGGCAAGGAGAATATGTCCATCTATGGCGTAGTTCATCGACATCATCATTCTATTTGCATTGGCGAACTAGATAATGAAGCTGCATTTTCAGGACCAGATTCGAATTTGTTCTTGATGATGGAGAAATTTCAAAACGTGATGCGAAATGATATACAGTATTAGTAAGGCTGATACCGAGCGACGCATGATTGACTATGAGGAATGATAGGGATGAGTTGCATCTGCATTTGACGAGCTTACAATTAAGTTTTAGGATGGAGGATTGCAATTCAACCCTGATGATCTACCTCGTATTATTGAGCGCGAATGCTCTAGGTACAACATCTAGTCCATCACCTACAGCAGCACCTATAGCAACCGCATCATGACTAGCCGTAGTAGACAACTCAACCCCAGTACCCGACATCTCACCATGTAGATCAAATATGTCTTAAGCATAATGATTATGAAACTAGGTCAGTAAATCATCAGTAATAGGTTTACTGAGCATAAAACAGCTAATTACTGACCGAATAATTGGTTGATAATCTAGTGAATTTTAGTAGAGATCACACATCTTAGTATTATTCTCGCTTAGATACTTTTAACTTTAAAATTCTTATAAAATCCAATATATTAGAATTTATATAATCATACATTTAAGTCATAAGAATAAATACACATAAAAAATATATAGCTTACAATATACACACATAATTTTCACTACAAATATGTTTTGTAATCCTCTATATAAAAATATGAAAATGATTATGATAACTTACATACTTAAAAGCACTCATATAAAACATTAAATAATTATAAAAGATGATACATTATATAATAATTGAGAAATATTGTTAGTTTCTTAAATATTGGATCATTTAAATCTCATAATGATTATTGTTTGCATATGCGTTTCAAAAGTTACATATAAAATTAGATCATATAAATCCCAACAGATATCTTGAAGAATTGGGTGATTTCAGAATTTCCAAGACATACATAGAAGAATGTCCCACATCCTTTTTAAACTTATATATTTTTGCAAAGGTCCTAAAAAAATCTATAGCATGTCCCCACAAACCAAAATTTTTATAATTTATTGTGTTTTTCAGATATATGTCAGCACCTTTTATGTATTCATTGATATGGTTCTTTTATTTTCAGATATTCTTTATGAATTTCCATATGAAACACACCCATGGAATCCACATATAAACCATTTATATTCTGAATTTGAATATTGAGGTTTTGAGCATAGCCAGAACCATGGGTCCCTCAATGTTAGCATGGAGCCACAAATGAATCATTTTTTCATAAGTTAGTCTGTTAGTTAAAGAAAATCATCATGAATGGTTCTCTCTAACATCCATCATCCATTGCCAACAATTTTTAGAAATGGAATTATGCGCCAAAAACTCATTGATTTAAAAAGCATATTAGCTCCTTGTTAATCTCCTTTCAAAATTTATATGGCAATGCCCCATTGAAGAAGGTAATGTATCATCAAAAAATGAAAGAAATAGATGAGTTGATGATAAATAAAAATATTTGGAACACATTGAAATGTAAATACATTGTTCGCCAAACAGCAACAACATTTAATGTTCTTAATTAAGCCTCTTAGAGTCCACAAGTCACCCATTATTGGTCCCCCACCACCTATCAAAGTAACAAATAGTAACAAAGTAACAAAGAATATGAATATAATTCTTACCCAAAATAAATCTTACAATTTTTCACTCTACCATATTGCTATTCAACTGAGTTTTACCCTCAATAAAACATCGAGACTAAATCTCATCGTAGTGATGTAAATATGTATAGGAGAATATAGTATCAAAAATAATAATGTAAATATAAAGTTAACCCAAGATATTGATTCCTTACCATCAGCTTGTTGAGGTATGTAAGTTCCATTCAAAAATACTCAACGCATAGATCTGAATTTGAGCAGATTCGTTAACCATTGTGCATAAGAACCCTAGCAGTTGTAGCATTTAAGTTATGATTAAATTCCCAAGTTGCAGCATAAATCCAAACTTCAAGAACCTTTGGATGAAATCAAATTGCTTGAGCTAGTACCTACATGAATTAAAATAAATGGATTTACCTAAAGAGGTCTAGAGCTTGATCATAAAAGTAACCTAATATAGCTATATCCAACGATAATAATGTGTCTATGCTCAGAAATGTCAATATTTTATAGATTGATGCAATAGTAAGATATGCTGGCATGCTCTACAAGTTGATTAATTCAAGGGAAATGGATCGAAGAATGATGCGAGAGATAGGGATGCTGATAAAAACATGAACATGTGTGAGACTGAAATAATCAATAACATGATATGATATGGAATTGCAAATTTTTTGCATTAAAACCCTAAAAATTGATTTAAAAAAAAAGAAGAACAATGCCTTCTTCATCATCAATATTTTACACGAGAACTTGTTTCTGGTATTCCTATAAGTCGGTGTTCATGCTTACCAAAGCAAAGATGGTTCAACGAGATGAAGTTATATAGATTATGAAAAGGGTTCCATTTGGATGAAAAAACATGTGCGATTAATCATGGATTCATGGTGGTATAAATAAAGTGCCTGATATACAGACGCATGAGTGGAGAAGTGAATGTTGGAGATGATATGGAAAAGCTATAGATTCTTGCAGCCAAGGATGGGATGCTGGTGTTCTGGTTTAGGTCTTGACTATTCTACATTGTATGTTGTGTTTTTCTGAAATCACATTGGATTTCTGAAATGGCATCGAGTTTTTGAAATCACAATAGCAGTAACTCTTCATATTTGGGGTTGTAAAAAAAAATTAAATCTAGCTACGAATTAGTAAGGGAAAATCCGTCTCTAAAGTTGTTGCTAAATTTTCATATTATTTTATTTTTAAAAAACATATTATTTCATATAACCTTAATTAAATTGTATAAATATATAACCCTACAAAATTTAATATATTTCATATTTTTAATAATTTATAGATAAATCTATAATATTATTTTATAAATAAAGAAATATTATGAAATTATAAAAAAGTATTTCATAAATAAACATATATATATACATACATATGGTTATACATTTTTAAGAATTTAATATATTTTTATGAATATAATATGAAATAAATTTTTAGATATAAAAATTCATATTATTTGATATAATTTATAATTTATAAAAATTCTAAAATAACATAAAGTGAGAAGATTATAAAAAAAAGATATATCTATTATTTTAATAAGAACGGAATATAAAAAGCTAATATTAAATAAATTTACTCAAAGGTTTAACTCTTATAAATTTAAGTAGTGCAAAAATAAAACTTGAATTCAAATCAATGTAGGGTCAGATTGGTAGTGCTCTTCAAAAGTGTTTATAGGACTAATAATAATTTTAAGTGTTTTTAGGACAAAAAAAATCATTAGTAATATTTTTAAAAACTCTTTTGAAACCATAAAAAACATTTGAAGTATTCATTTAATAAGCACCTCGAGAAATTTTTTTTATAAATCATGAAAAGTTTTTGGATATAATATAGGTGTCAAATGGGCCAGGTGGCCAGGGCATGGCCCAAAGTCTGAAGCAATTCAGTCATGCCTAGCCCGACATGGCACTCTGCAATGTCATGCCCGGGCCCATGCTGGGTTGACCCTCTGCATAAATCATGTCGTGCCATGCCTAGGGATTTGGGCCCATGTGTCATTCCAAGCATGGCATGGGTGCCTGGTACTTGGGCATGGCAGGCGGGACAATATGGTGACGCACAATGGGCAGTGACTCGACATGCCCAATGGGCGATGGTGATGTGGCTACATGCCCCTTGAAATCTTAATTTTTAAAAAAAAGACCCGCCCTGAGTCAAATCGACCCATCCAACCCGACCAACCTGGTCTAAACCATTCGAACTTGGGTAGATTCTAAGCCACATGTAGTGTCTGGCCTGAACCACCATCTCAGTCGTGTCATGACAGGAACATCAAGCCAGCCCAGAGTGGCCATAAAAAAATGGGAAGGGCCAGCCCAGCCCTTTTGACACCTCTAAGATGTAATTAAAACATCTATTCATTTATACTTAAATAGCAATTTATTTTATTTAAAATTTTTGAAAAATATGAATTTTTTTTAAAATTCAAATAATTCAAATTTTTTGAAAATATATTTTTATTAAAGATTTATATAATCTTAAAAGGTAATTCTTTTAAGTTTTATTAATATAAATATTTATTTGTTTATTCATTAATTCACATTTTTTGTAAAATTTTTATCATACAAATAATTATTTTAGGTTTTTATTAATACAAATGTTTATGTATATTCATTTATTACTGCAAATATTTTAAAAAATATTTATAATTATAGAATTAATTATTTAATGTATATATTAATATGTATATTCATATATCATAATTAAATAATTAAATAATGTTTTGTATTATTTTTTAAAATTTTCTAAAAATAAAAATATTTATCTTAGTCTTTATTAATATAAATTATTATTCATATTTAGATATTTTTTTAATTATTTAATTATAATATCCTATTTTTATAATTATATAAGGAGAAGGTGTCTTTCAAAGATTTTTTATCCAAAGACCATGACAGACCTTACATATATAAAATTTTACAAAATATTAAAACAAATAATATATAAAGAAAATAATTCAGTATAGATTAAAGACAAAAATTAATCCCAAGCTAAATAGCTAGGGAAGAATGCCTAACTAAATGGAATATTTTGTGATAATTATAATTTAAGGCTTAATCGCTTAATATTAATATATAATTATAAAAAAAAATTTAGATAACTATTTAGTGAGTGATTTTTTCTAAAGCTAAATATCTAGAAAAAATCCATCTCTAATGTTGTTGCTAAATTTGGTGCCAATCTTTACGCCAAAATTTACGACATTATTAGCAAGGGATAAGTTTCCATCAAAAATATCCATCTCTAATTAGTCACAAATCTATCGCAAAATTTTCATTTAATCTAAAATCATAATCTCTAGTTATACCCTAGCTAATCCCTCACAAATTAATCAGGGATTAATTTTCTAGATAAATTTTTGTAGCTAAAAAGATAATTTTTGTAGTGTCTATCTATTAATCTCTCTATTTATCTATCTATATATCTATCTATTTGTCTATTAATCAATCTATCAAAATATATATTTATCTGTCTAGCTAACTATCTATCTTTCTAAATTTCTATATATCTATTAATCTGTCTATATATCTATCTTTATATGTATCTGTCTATCTATCTATCAGTTTTTTAGCCTGTCTATCTTTTATCTTTCTATCTATCTATATATCAATCAATCAATCAATCAATTAGTCTATCTATCTATCTGTCTACTTGCCTGTTTAACTATCTATCTACTTATCTATCTATCTATCTATATATCTATCTGTCTGTCTGTCTATCTTTCTATATATATATATATATCTATCTATCTATATGTCTATCTATCTATCTTTCAATATGTCTATCTAGGTGCTTATATATCTGTCTATCTATGTGACTAACTATGTGTCGTTCTATTTATCTATCAATATATCTATCTTTCTACATATCTATTAATCTATAGGTCAATCTATCGATTTATCGATCTGTGTATCTATCATTTATTTGTCTATATATTTGTATATCTATCTACATATTTGTCTATTTATATAACTATCAATCAATCAATCAATAAATCTGTCTATCTATCGATCAATCAATCAATCAATCAATTTGTTTATCTATTTATCTATCTGTTTATCTATCTTTCTAGTTATCTATCTATCGATCATTCTATCAATCATTCTATCTATAAGTCTCTCAATTTATCAATCAATGTGTTTATTAATCAATCTAGAAATTTATCTAACCTTCTGTCTATCAATCTATTTTTTTAACTATCTATCTATCTTTCTATAAATCAATCTATCAATCTGTCTATCGATGTATTTGTGTATCTATCTATCTATGTATGTATCCTATCTATCTATCTATCTATCTATCTATCTATTTATCTATCTGTTTATCTGTCTACCTATTTGTCTATTTATTTATCTGTCTGTCTATCTGTCAGTCTTTCTATCAATCAACTTGCCTATCTATGTATCTCACTATCTATCTATGTATCTGTCTGTCTATCTATTTTTCAATCAATTAATCAATCTATCTATCTATCTCTAAATATGTTTATCTATCTAAGTATATATCTGTCTATAAATGTGTCTATGTAAGTGCTTGTCTATCTGTTTGTCTATCTATCTATATATCTATCTATATGCCTTTCTATCTATCAATCTATCTATCTATTTTTTTTCTATATGTCTACCTATCTATCTATCTATTTATGTATCTATAAATCTATATATCTGTCTATCTATCTATCTAAATATCAATCTGTCTATCAATCTATCTAAATATCAATCTGTATATCTTTCTATTTATTTATGTGCCTATCTATATATTTATATTTCAATCTATATATCTATCTATCTGTCTATCAATTTGTATATGTATCTGTCTATATATCTATCTATATTTTTAACTATATGTCTTTCTATAAATCTTTCTATCTATATTTCTATATATCTATCTAACTATATGAATATTTTTATATATATAAATCTATCTATTTGTCTATCTATCAATCTATCTATCTACTTGTTTATTTATTTGTCTATCTATCTAATAATAAATCTATCAATCTCTATGTCTAACTAACTAACTATCTATCTTTCTATATATTAGTCTATCTATTTGTCTATCAATCTATCTATCTATCTATCTATCTATCAATTTTTCTATCAAACATTCTACATGTTAATCAGTTAGTCTATCTATCTATCTATCAACTTATTTATTTATTTGTCTATCTATCTAATAATAAATCTATCTATCTCTATGTCTAACTATCTATCTATTTTTATTTCTATATATTAGTTTATCTATTTGTTTATCTATATATATATCTATCTATTTTTCTATCAAACATTCTACTTGTTAATCAGTTAGTCTATTTATCTATCTATCTATGTATATGTCTATCAATCTATTTATCTGTCTATCTATTTGTATATATACCAATCTATCTTACAATCTATCTATCTATCTGTCTATCTATCTATCTATATATTTATGTATCTAACTATATATCTATTTATCTATTTATCTATCTATCTATCATTATGTATATCTTTCTATCTATATATTTTCCTATCCATCTATCTATCTATTTGTCTATAAATATGTATATCTATCAGTCTATTTATATGACATTCTATCTATCTATCTATCTATCGATGTAACTAACTATCTATTGAACTATCTATCTTTCTATCTATCTATCAATCTATATGTCTGTATATCTATCTATCTATCCACCTATCTATCTATCTATAAATCTGTCTATATATATATAAATATCTGACTATATTTCTATCTTTCTATCAGTGTATATATATTTATCTCTCATTCTATCTATCTATCTTTATATCTATCTATTTGGCTTTATGTCTGTCTATCTATATGTCTATCTATCTATCTATCTATTAATATATCTATCTTTCTATCAATCTAATAATCTATGTATCTATCTATCTATAAGTCAATCTATCTATCTATCTATCTTTATATCAATTTATATTTTGATATGTCTGTCATTCTTTCTATCAATATGTCTCAATATCTATCTATATATTTATCAGTCTTTTCTATCTTTCTATCTATTTGTTTATATATTATTCTATCTATCAATCAATCTATCTATCTATCTATGTCTATCTATTTGTCTATCCATTTATCAATCAATCTATCTAATAATATCTTTATCTATATGCCTAATAATCTGACGATCTATTTGTTTATCTATTTGCTTAGATATCTATTTATATATCAATCAATTTTTTTTTGAATTAATCTATTTATTTTTCTATCTATTTATTTGTCTATCAATTTGTCTATTAATTTATTTATCAATCTGTTTATGAATCTATTGATCAATCATTCTATATGTTTATCTTTCAATCTATCTATATATCTATTTATCTATCTATCTGTTGGTCAGTCTATCTATCTATCTTGATATATGTTTATCTAACAACCTATATATCTATATGTCTATTTATTTATCTAGCTATCTTTCTTTCAATCTAACTATTATTTATATTTCTATCTGTCTGTCTATTTGTCTATTTGTTTATCTGTTGTAAATTTGTCAGACTATATATATGCTTATTTGTTTATTTATCTATCTACCTATTTGTCTTCCTACCTCACTACTTGAATTCTTGCATATTTATCTATCTATCTATCTGTCTGTCTGTATGTCAATCCATCAATATTTTTATTTGTCTATTTGTCTATCTATTTGTCTGCATCTCTATCAATCTGTTTATGTATCTATTTGTATATATATATATTATATTTGTCTTTGTTTCTGTCTATATACTTGTTTATCTATCTATCAATATTTATATCAGTCTATATACCTTTTTATCCATCATTCTATCTTTCTTTCTATCATTATATGTGTCGACCTATATATATATCTATCTATCTATATATGTGTCTATCTATACATGTATCTACTTGTCTGTCTTTCTACTATTTATCTATCTTTATTTCTTTCTATCTATCAGTCTATTTATCTATCCATCTATTTGTCAACCTATCTTTCTATCTATTTGTCAATCTGTCTATCTATTTGTCTATATATATGTCTATCTATCTCTCTATGTATCTACCTATCTATATATCAATCTAATAATATGTCAATATATTTTTATCTATCTATAAATCTATCTATTTGTCTATCAATCAATTAGCTATCTATCTTTTAATCATCTAACAAACTGACTATCAATCTGTATATGCAATTGTGTATCAATTTGTATATTAATCAATCTATTAATCATTCTATCAATTTGTCTATCTATTTGTCTATCTATCTATATATCATTCTATTAATCAAACAATCTATTTAACTATCAATGTATTTGTATTTCACTTTGTCTATCTATTTACCTATCTATCTATCAATTTATCTATCTTTCTATCAATCTGTCAATCAATCTGTCTTGCTATTTATCTATCTATATGTCTATCTATCTCTATATATAGCTATCTATCAATCTATCTCTATATCTATGTGTGTATCTATTTGTCTATCTATATGTCTATATATCTTTATTTTTTTTAGTCAATCTTTCTATCGATCTATCAGTCTATCTATCTATCTGTCTATCTATTTGTTTATCTATTTGTCTATCTATATCTATCTATCGGTCCATCTATCTATCTATCTGTCTGTCTATGTGCCTATATCTCTGTTGATTTATTGTATATCTATTTCTCTATCTATATATCTATATTTCTATTTATTTATTAATCATTCTGTCTATGTTTCACTATATCTATCTTTCTATCTAAATTTCTATATTTCTATCTTCTTATCTATTTATTTGTTAATTTATCTGTCTACCTATTGGACTTTCTATCTATTAATCTACAATTTACCTATCTACCTATCTGGCTACCTATCTGTCTATCTATTTATCTATCTATTTGTCTATCTATCCATCTGTCTATCTATCTATTTTTCTATATATCTACCTATCTATTTATCTGCCGGTCTATCTATATATCATTCTGTCTATCAATTATCTATCTATTTATCTATCATTTCGTCTATCAATCTGTCTATCAATATATAAATCAATCAATTAAACTTTCTATCTATTTATCTATCATTCTATCAATCTATCTATCTATCTATCAATTTGTCTATCTATCTTTTTATGTATCATTCTATCTATATATCTATCTATCTCTTTATGTATCATTCTATCTATCTTTTTGTATACCCATCTATCTATGTGTATGCCAATTTATCTATCTTTCTTTGTGCCTATCTATGTGTATGCCTATTTATCTATCTTTCTTTGTGGCTATCTATGTGTTAGTATTTCTATATTTCTATTGTTCTATCTATCTATGTTTCTTACTATCTATTTATCTATCTATTTGTTTATCTATTTATCTATCTATATATATGTCTTTATGTGTGTCTATCTATCTATGTATCTATCTGTCTATCTATATATCTATTTATCTATTAATCTATCTATATATCTATGTGTCTATTTATCAATCTATATTTATCTAACTTTCTATCTATTAATTTATCTATCTATTCTATATATATATATATATATATATATATATATATATATGTCTATCTATCTATCTATATGTCTATATATCTGTCTATGTATCTATATATCTATCTATATATCTATTTATCTATATGTCTATCTTTCTATTTATTTATTTTTCTATCTGTCTATTTAACTATTTTTCTATCTATCTATATATCTGTCCATATTTCTATCTATCTATCTATATATCAATTTGTCTATCTATCTATCTTTCTATCTATCTAACTATCTATTGATCAATCTATCTATCTATCTATCTTATTGTCTCTCTATTTTCTATCTATCTATCGATATATCTAACTAATAATCTCTTGATCTATCTGCCTATTTATCTTTCTATCTATTTATCTATCTCTTTATCTATTTATCAATCAATCTATCTTTCAATCAATTTGTCTATCAATCTATCTATTATTTAATCTATCTGTCTATCATTATTTTTATCAGTAGGTCTATGAATCTTTTTATCTGTGTCTATAAATCTCTCTATCAATTTGTCTATTTATCTACCTATCTATCTATCTTTTTATTTATCATTCAATTTTTCTATCAATCATTCTATCTTGTGTTTATATATATATATATATATATATATATATATATGTCTATCTGTTTCTCAATATATCTATCGAATAAACATTCTATTTATTTGTCTAATAATCTAACTTTCTATCCATATATTTTTTTGTCTATCTATCTATCTATCGAACTATTTGTCTATCTTTCTATCAATCTTTCTATTTATCTGTCTATTAATTTGTATGTCAATATATTTATCAATCTGTTTATCAATTTATCTATCAATTTGCCGATCAATTCGTCTATTAATTTTTCTAAAAATTTGTGTATCTATTTATCTATCAAATTATCTATCTATAAGTCTATCTATATGTCTATCTATTTCTCTATTAATTTAAATATCTATCAATCTATCTATTTATCAGTCTATCTATCTATCTACTTGTATATCTTTATTATCATCTATCTATCTATCTATCTATCTATATTTATATTTATCTATCTATTTTTCTATTTGTTTATCTATTTGTCTATCTATCTATCTACCTATTTATATGTCTATCTATCTATTGATATATCTGTCTAGTTATCTATTTATATATCTGTTTGTTTGACTATCTATCTATTTATATATCTATCTATCTATCTATCTCTCTCTCTCTCTCTCTCTCTCTTTCTGTCTCTCTTTATCTGTCTATTTATATATCTATCTATTTGTCTATCTATCTATCTTTATATATATATATATATATATCTATCTATCTATTTGTCTATCTATATCTTTATCTACCTATCTATATATATATATATATGTTTGTCTGTCTATCTATCAATCTATCTATTTATCTATATATCTATCTTTCTTTCTATCAACATATTTATCTATCAATCTGTTTATATATATATATATATATTTGTCTTTCTATCTATCAATATATCTGTCTATGTATGTATCTGTCTATCTATCTTTCTACTTATATATTTATTTCTCTATCAATAATTCTCTCTCTATATATTTCTATCTATTTGACTATTTATCTGTCTATCAATCCATCAATCCATCTATCATATAATATCTCAATCGATCTGCCTATCAATCTATCTATATATATTTTTGTCTATCAAACACTATCTCTCTTTCAATAAGTCTATCAATATGTTTATACATCTATCTTTCAACATGTCTATCAATCTTTCTATCGATCTTTATATATATATATATATATATGTCTATCTATTTGTTTATCAATCAATCTATTTATACATCTATGTATTTTTCTTTCTATCTCCCTATATATTTGTCTATCTATCAATCTATTGATATATTTTTATATTTATCTATCTACTTTCTATCTATCTATCTTTTTATTTATTTATATATCTATTTGTTTATATATCTGTTTATTTATCGGTGTATATATATATATATATATCTATCTATCTATCTATTTGTCTATTTATCTTACTATCTACATATCTATCTATCTATTTCTCTATCTATTAATCTATCTATCTAATTGCATAACTTTATGTCAATATATCTATCTATCTATCTGTATATATATATTTGTCAATCAATCTATCTATCTATTATATTTGTCTATCTATTTATATATATATCTATCTATTTTTTATCTTTCTGTCTATATATCTGTCTGTTTATAAGTCTATTTTTTTGTTTATCTATCTATCTATATAGCAATCTATCTATCTATCTATTTGTCTTTCTATATATCTATCAAAATTTTGATATTCGATTTGTAAATCTTTCGGTTTATCTACATGTATATCTTTCTTTTTATCTATGCATCAATCTATCTATTTATCTTTCTATTTATCTATTTGTGTATCTCTATGTCAATCAATCAATCTATCTATCTTTCTATCTATCTGTCTATCTATTAATCAATCAATCTTTCTATCTATAAGTCTATCGAACTATTTTTCAATCTATCAATCAATCTGTCTATCAATCTATTAATCTATCTATCTATATATCTATCTCTCTATCTATCTATCTATCTTTTTTTTTCTAAATTTGTCTGCCTATCAATTTGTCTATCTGTATATCTATCGGTCATTCTTCTTGGCTGTTTATCTTTCTGTCAATGTGTTTATCTATGTATCTAACTATCTATTTACCTATATATCTTTGTATCTATCTATCTATCTATCTATCTATATGTATATTTATTTATGAATCTATCTATCAATCTGTCAATCAATCAATCGGTCTATAACACAACAAGAAAATATTAATTTTGCTAAGGATCAAACCCTAACTAAATTGCAAGGGATTAGCTAGGGAATAGCAATGAATTGATGATTTTTTTACGAAAAAAATAGCAATGGATTAATGATGGATTAGCGAGGGAAAATTATTTGAAAATTTTGCTAAAGAAAAGTGAAAGGATATAGCGACGGATTTAGCGATGAATTAGCGACGAGAAATTTTTGTAAATTCCACTCAAGAAAAGCGGAGATTTTAGCAATGAATTTAGTGATGGGGTATCCCTTTCTAATAAAACCTTTGATTTAGCGGTTAGTTTTGTGATAAAATATCTATTGCTAATAAAATCTTTGATTTAGCGACAGATTTAGAGACGGGATTCCCCTAGCTAATAAAATCCTTGATTTAGGGATGGATTTCACGATGCTAATTTTCTATCAATTTTAGTTTTGTTAATAGATAGATAGATAGATATACAGATAGATACATAGATAAATAGAAACTTAGATACATAGATTATTCGAAAAAATAATAGATAGTTTGATAGATAGATATATAGATAGATATATATATACATAGATAGATGGATAGACAGATAGATAGACAAATAGTTACACATATAAATAAACATATAGACATATAGATAGTTAGATAAACTTATGGAAAAATAGATCGACATTTTGATAAATAGATTAATATATAAAATGATAGGTAGATTGATAAATTTAATAATATATAGATTGATAGACAAATTTATAGACATATAGATAGAACATAGATAGATAGATAGATAGATAGATAGACAGATAGACATATAGATAGATAGCTAGATTAACTGAAAGATAGAAAGATAGATTGATAGATTGATAGATATAGAGATAGACATACATATACAGAGATTGATAGATAGATAGTCTAAAAGATAGATAGATAGATAAATAGATATATAGTTAGACAGATTGATAGACAGATTGATAGAGAGATATAAAGTTAGATATATAGATATACACAAAGATATAGAGATAGATAGACAAATAGATAGAGGATATAATGAAATAAAGATAGAAAGAAATATAGATTCATAGATATATAGATAGATATATATATATAGATAGATATATTGATAGATAAATAGATAAATAAACACATCGATAGGTAGATAGATAGAAAGATAAATAGATAATAGACAAGTTGATTGTTTTATAAATAGATAGAATAATAAATTGACAGATAGATAGACATAAAGATAGATATATTATAAGATAGATAGATATATAGACATATAGATAGTAAGATAAATAGACAAATTGATATACATATAGATATAGTTACATTGAAAGATATATTGACAGATAGAAAGATAAAAATATAGATAGATAAATAAATTTATATGTAGATAATTAGATAGATAAATAGATATATAGATAGGTAGATAGAAAAATAGATATATAGACAGATAGATAGACAAATAAACTAACTAGTAGGTAGACAAATAGGTAGATAGTTAGGCATATAGATTCACTAATAGATAGACAGACAAACAAACAAACAAATAGATAGGCATACAAATAGAAAATAGATACATATATAAATAGATCAGATTAGTTTGATAGATAGATAGATTTATAGACAAATTAATAGATTGATAGATAGAAAGATTGACAAATAGATTTATTGATTGAATGATATATATATATAGATTGATTGACAGACAGATAGACAGACAAATAGATAGATAGATAAAGACATAACTACATTTAACTATATTTAGATAAACATATAAATAGGCAAATAGATAGATAGTCAAATAAATAAATAAACAGATAGATAGAAAGATAGACAGATAGATATACAGATAGATATACAGATAGATAGATAGATGATAGATAGAAACATAGATAGATAGACATTTAGATAGATAGATAGATAGATTGACAAATTGATAGATTTAAAGATAGATAGAAAGATAGATAAAAAGACAGATAGATTAAGATAGACATGCAGATAGACAAATAGACAAATAGATAGATAGATAGCTAGATAGAAGCAAGATAGACATATAGATATATAGATAGAAAAATAGATAAATAACTAGATAGATATATAGTTCGACAAATAGATAGATAGAGAGATTGATTGATTGACAGACAGATAGATTAAAAGATTGATATATAAATTTATAGAAATATTTATAGATAGATTTATAAATAGATTAATAGAAAAATTGAAAGATAAATAGATAGTTTTATTCATTAATAGATATATAAATAGATAGATATATATATATATATATATATATATATATATATATATTGATTGATAGATAGCTAGATTGATTATTAGACATATAAATATATAGATAGATAGATAAAAAGATAGATGATGATATATAGATAGATAAAAAGTTAGATAGACATACATATAGACAAATTGATTGATAGATAGTTAGACAAATATATAGATAGATAGATTGACATATAGATTGATAGATAGATAAACCAAATATAGAAAGAAAGATAGGCTAATATATTTATAGATAGATATATATATTGATAAATATACAAATAGATAGAAAGATAGTTAGACAGATAGATAGATACCGAGATAGATAGATAGATAGACTGATAAATTGACAGATAGTTAAAATGATTTATGATAGATTGATAAATAGAAAGATAGACAAATAGATAGATAGATAGATAGATAGATAATCAAGAATATAGATAATCAGGTAGATAGAAAGTCAGGCAGATAGATAGTCATGCAAATAGACTTTCAAGTAGACTAATAGATAAATAGCCATACTGATTGATAGATAGATAAATAGATAAATGGACTAACAGTTACACATATATAGACAAACAAATAGATAGATAGACAGATAAACAGATAGATAGATAGATAGATAGACAAACAGAGAAATAATTAAATTGTCCAACAAATAGATAATAACATAGACAGATAGTCAATTAGACAGACAGATAGATTGCTAGACCAATAGATAGAAAGATCTAGAGATAGATAGATAATAGATTGATTGATAAATAGACATAGAGTCATATAGATACATTGAAAGATCAATAGATACTTTGATAGACAGATTGATAGATAGATAGATTGATTGATTGAATTATTGATTTATAAATAGATAGATAGACATATAGAGAGATAGATAAATAGACATATATATATATTAGAAAGATTAGATAGATAGATATCCAGATAGATATATAGATAGACATATAGATAGACAGATAGATAGATGGAAAGATACATAGATTGATAACAAATTGATTTATAGATTGATATATAGATTGATAGTAAGATTGGTAGATAGATTGATAGATATATAAATAGATAGATTTATAGATATTTAGATAAATAAATAGATAGCCAGATTGATAGATAAATATATAGATAGATAGATAGACATTTTGATAGATTATTAGACATATAGATAGACAAATAGATAGGGA